>VDFB02000017.1:295257101-295355485 GCA_007258455.2 Sequoia sempervirens
TGGATCAACCTACAACTTTCACTCAGCCAATTTATATAGTGTTCCCAAAAATGTCGCTTGAGGTTGAACCCTTGAGTTCTCCCTTGCGTGGATGTATCTCAAGGCAGGCCTCCTACTTAAAAGAAAAAAATAAAGGTGTTATTATTTCTCTTCACCCAAGATTGCACTAGGCACAAGGGGAGAGGTTACATAGGAACAACATTATAGGGTTACAATGAACATAAAGTGAAAACTAGAAGTGTTTCTCTTCGCCTAAGATCATACCAAGCGTAAGGGGAGAGGATATGCACTTGCTAGTCTGCCAAGCATGAAAATTAAAGCACACACTCTTGTTCGTTTCAAATGTGCACCAAAAGAAAAGTATGGTTCTTTTTATCCCCATGTTCAAAGTGAAAGTTGTTGGTTTGTTCTAATCCCAAATGAAGATGAAATTTGATTATTCAATTTGTTAAGCACCAATTTAAAATGTGAAAGTTGCTTGTTCATTTTAAGCACTAAATTGAAAGATGAAATTTGTTTTATGAACACCAAATCAAATGTTTCTAGGGCTAAAGCTCAAAACAAGTGTTAATAAATGCTATTCCAAATGCCACATGTTGTAAATGTTAGATGAAATAGAGAAAACTTGAAAATGTTAGGGTTAGGAAATGATTAAGCATCAAAACCTAAGTAAACCTTACAAATTTGACTCCAAAATTGAAAATATCTCTATAAAAACTAAAAACCACCTACACCACTACGAAGAGAATGAAATTCTATCCCATTTTAAAAAAGACATTAAAAAATACCACTATATGACCAAGATATGATCGTTTGAAGATGGGGTAAAAGATAAAGGTGCCTTGTTTTGACAAAGGCATGGATTTATGTAGAAAGGTGCCCTTCTGTCAAAAGAAAAAGGTGTGAATTTATTGCAAAGGAACCCCTTTATGCACAAAGACACCCTAGGATTGTATAAGTGTGCCTCTATAAAAAAAAAAGTGCAAATCTTTTGCAAAGGCGCTCCAAAAGGTACAAAAGTGTGGATCTTTGTTGATGGAAGCACAAACCTTTAACAAAAGTACTTTGCTACCCTTGGAACCTACATATCTGACAAAAACTTAAGAAAATGGATTAGATAGTGACATGGGGTCCCATCGGGCATGCCAATATGTAAACATGTGAAATCAATTGATCAAATTACATTGAATCAAAGAAAATTAAACATGTTAATGATCAATCAAAGACATATTCTCAATGAAATTTGATTAACGCAATAAAGATATTCAAATCAAAGCAATGAAACTAAAATTAAAGCAAATTGAACCTAACTATTATGCAAACATGTCAATCCCATTGTGGATTGATGCATAATGAGTGGATGTAGATGGATTAGTTTATGCATTATCCATTGTTGTGAAAAAGCTTTGTTGATGATGATCCATAAATGCTCTCAAATTGCTTCAAGTGAGTGATCAGTTTTAGATAATAACTTTGCTATGAAGATTGTGGATGATTTGAGAGGAAATAGACTTGGTATTTATAGATTTGAGAGATGCTGATCAATGGTGAGGATGCAAAATGATGATCAACAGATGAAATTGAATAAGAGAGGTGAACATGGATCAAAGATGAATAAATTGGTTGATAATCCATAAGCCATGTGGTGCAGGAGCACTTGTTTGATTTCTTGCCTCCTTGAGACCATTTGTAAATAGTTGCTTTATTTTGTGTATTGGGTCCTATAATAAGGTTTATCAAACCATTTTATAGGTTTTTAAGTCTTAGGAATTCATATTTTAATTCATTTGTCAAATAATGTTTAAAGTTGTTCCATATTGTAAAAATTGTAAAAGTTGCTCAAGAATGTTGTCAAGCAACTTGTCAAAAAGTGTCATTAAAGTGTTTTGTCAACAAACTAATCAAAAGGTAGTTGAAAATGGTTGGTTTTGGTTGGAAATGTATAAATATACCCTCAAAAACTCGAATTGGGGGTTGGAGACATTATTTTTGAAGTTTGATGAATGGCAACCTCAAAATTTGTGTGCATTTTCTAATTTTTACATTATTTCCAAGCTGAAGTTATGCTTTGTACGGCCTGGTATGGACACAAATAATGGAGTATCATATATGGATGTAAATATCTCTATTTCTAGTTTCCAATTATTTTTGTCTCATTTAATTTTATTGAGTTTTGTGGAAGACATGACTATTTTGGTGAGACTACCCTATTCTAACAATATTGTGCAGAATTTTCAGTCTAAAACATGTGATGGTATGGATTTTAAAGTCTATATTTTGGATATGAAAACAATTGGATTTTATTTCCATGTGAATTTAATTTCATTTTCTTCAAGTCTCATCAAATTTAATTAAGATTTAAATAAGCTATGACTATTTTTGTGAGGGCAAGTCAGAACCCTACCTAGAGTTTGCAGTTTTGGGGAAAATGAAATAACTTTCTTTTCCACTGTTGGATCTTCATATAAATTGGAGGAAAAGGTCTATAACTATGTTTTCTTCAATTTAATTGGAGTGATTGGCTTCATTATTTGTTTTGTGGAAGTTATTAATGACTGTCTGTTGCATTAAATTGTGGGTTGCCATAATTATGTTTCCAATGTGATATAGAATGCCTAATAGCATGTGTTATACAAAGATTGCTTTGAATTATTGTTGAAGGTTTATGAGATATGTTGTTGAACCCTCCTTTTCTCTGCATCAAATGATCAAATATTAGATCAAGGGTCTAAAATCCATGAGGGACTCAACAAATTCCCTAAATTTTAGGAAGCCATGTGAGAGATATTGCCATTTGGAGGGAAATATTTGAATTTGAAAAGGGAATATTCCAAGGGAACATTCTTGTGCAAGTTGGAGAAGTTGGAGGATTGGAGGGATAATTAGTGAATTAAACAATTCATGAAAATCATTTAATTATGCAAGTGGAGAGAATTAGGACCCTTAATTAAACAAATTTTAGGAATTATTATTATTATTTTTTTTAAAACAAGGGGTAAAAAATTTATTTAGATCAAATCAAAGAGTATAAAAACAAGGGCCTAAGGCCACAATAAGAGCGAACAACCACTCAGAAGAAGCCACCAACCCACAAAGGATACAACTAAGAAACTTTGTCTTCCATAATCAATCTGTCCAAGATCTCCTTATGCTTTGGCCTCAGGGGGGCCCAATCCTCTATATTCCAACCATCTGGGTTCTTTAGATCCCACTTTTCTAGAAAATCGACCACTCTATTCCATTCCCATGGAATATGATAGAAATAAATATGGTCAAGCATGGAACACGAGTTATGAATCTGCTTAACCACCACTGCTAATTACCAATTAACCTCCTCCAGATTTTGAGCATTCAACATATCAATCACAATTTGAGAATTAGACTCACAAACAATCCTCTTCCAACCAAGAGAGCACCCTTTTTCTATAGCATAAAGAATAGTTATAGCCTCCATAAGATTATTAGAGTAACATCCCTTATAAGTAGAAAAGAAGAAAACAATATCTCCCCTGCTATCCCTACCAACACCACCAATTCCTACATATCCAGGATTCCCTCTAGAGGACTCATCAGTATTGATTTTTAAAGTTCCCTCAGGAGGAGGGAGCCACCTTCCATCTCTATGATTTTTTTGTTTAACCGGCCTCAATCTCCTTTTGGCATAGGGGTCACCTCCATTCCCAACTAGATTCAAATTCCTTATCACAGTAAGATCACTAGGATCCATCTATCTTGTCACATCACACTTGGCAAGAATAGTTTCCTAAAGTCAACATATAATTCTTCCCCAAAGAAGGGTACTTATCAATTTTGAATCTTAAAAGATCCACCTATTCCTTTCCAACCATAAGTTCCAGATGATGAAAGTCGGACCAAGAAGCCAAGCAATCTAAAGACAAAAAGATTTGGCAAGAGGATGACCCAGGCTATCCCAAAACTCCAATAAAGAGGTGGCATGAACACAAGCATGATTCCATGTTCCCCACCACAAATTCCAAATCTCTCTAACATAAGAACACTAAAATAAGAGGTGAGAAACACTCTCTTCACTCTTCTTACAAAGGGCACATCTAGACGGGCCTTGGAAGCCCCTCTTTCTTAAATTCTCCCAAGTGAGACATTTACTTTGAACAACCAACCAAAGGAAAAAATTGCACTTGGGCTAGGAGAAGCAGTTCCAAACCTATTTCCACCAAGGTGCACCATCCCTACCATGCCCCTGTCTGTCCAGCTCTTGGTAACCAGAGGCAACAGTAAATTTACCCTTTGGGTTAGGACCCCAAGCAAGAACATCTCTATCTTGAAGATAGTTACAAAGTCTACCAGCTAAAATCCCTACAAGCTCTTGGTGATCCTCTTCAGTGCCACCTTGGGGCCATTCCTAAGGACTCTTCCAACAAGAGACTTGAACATGCCCCCTAAGAATGATAATTTTAAAATCAACTACTTTGCACAAACCAGCTGCCTCAAAAATATCACAAAGGGGTTGTAAGTGAGGGAACTGGGAAATAATCGGGGGGTGACCATCTTAAGAATCATGCCAAAACCGAGCATCCAGACCACTATTACAAATCCAAAAAAGACCTTCTTTGATGAGTTTTTCCCTTTTTTGAGGGTATCCCAGATCATTGAGCCCTTTCCCACCAAGTTGCATCGAGGCACATCTATACTATCCACACCTCTCAGGTACTTGTGAGTGATGATTCTCACCCAATCTTGGTCCTGGCTAGTGCACCATCTCCAATATAATTTATCTGCTAGAGCCTGCCCCATTAAACCAGCAAATCTGAGGCCAAGACTGCCCTCCTACTTCAGTTTGCAAATATAATCCCATCTAATAAGGCTTCATTTAGAAGAAAGGAAATTACCAGACTAAAGAAAATGACGAGAGAGGGCATCAAATTCTTTCAAAAAACTAGAAGGAGCCACTTGAACAAAACATTTGTATATAGGCAGAGCATGAACAACTAACTTCAACAATGTAACTCTTCCAGCTGACGAAAGCCATCTACAAGTCTAGTGGTTGACTTTCTTGCGAAACTTGTCCAAAATTTCTTGCCAAAACTCTCTGCGCTAAGAGCCCACACCAATCGGAATCCCAAGGTAAACAAAAGGAAGGGAGCCAATAGGAAACCTGAGAATTTGAGCAATCCTATTTTGAATAAGACAAGGAGTATTAAAGAAATAAATGGCTGACTTATCCTCATTAATTTTCTATCTTGAGGCAGCCAAATAAGTGTCTAAAGTTCTCCTAAATTCACCAGCTTCATTAATTCTGGCCCTCCCCATCAAAGTTGTATAATCCACAAACTACAAGTGAGAATAAGGAGGCAGATTCTCACCCCAGCTCCAACCTTGAATCAAGCCCTGACCAACCTTGGATTTGATGAGTCTACCAAGCCCCTCAGCCATAATAATGAACAAATAAGGAGAAAGTGGGTCTCCCTGGCGAAGACCCCTAGAGGCACTGAAAAGCTCAAAGGTTCCCTATTTACCAAGATTGAGAAGGAGGTAGAAGAAACACAGCTCATCACTTAGCTCACCTACTCACTGCTAAATCTAAAAGCTTGAAGAAATTTTTGAAAAAAATCCCACTTGACCCTATCATAAGCCTTTGCCATATCTAGTTTGATAAACATGGCCTTCTCTTTAGAAGTGGCCATGGAATGAATGGCCTTAGTAGCAATCACAATTCCATCCAAAATTTGTCTGCCAACAAAAAAGCCACCCTGCTCAATAGAGATAATGGTTCTAAGACAAGGCTTGAGTCTCTCAGCAATAAGTTTTGTAATAATCTTATAAACTACATTGCACATAGCAATTAGTTAGAATGGATCAAGTCTATTCACATTTTCCTTCTTAGGAATCGGGGCCAGAAAAGTAGAGTTTGTGGCTTTTAGCATCTACTTATTAATATGAGATTCATGAACCACCTCCAATAGATCCCATTTTATAACCTCCCAAAACTCCTAGTAAAATTCAGTTGGGAAGCCATACGGACCAGGGGCTTTTCCTTTTTTCATGTGAAAGACAATATTCTCTAACTCTTGTAGTGAAATAGGGTGAATGAGAGCCTCATTCATTTCATTAGAGACAATGGGGGGAATACACTCCAAAATAGAGACTTCTTCCCTAGTAGGAGGAGAATCTTCCTTAAACAAAGCAAAGAAATAGTGGTGGGCTTCTTAAGATATGTCCTTCCAAGAGGAAAGTAGAGCCCCCCCAGAAGACACTAAGGAAAAAATGAGATTACCAGTTCTCCTTGCCTTGACAAAGTTATGAAAGAAAGTAGTATCCCTATCTCCTTCCCGTAGCCACTCAATTCTATATTTCTGTTTCCAAAATATCTACTCACGAAGCTCCCATTCCTCCAATTCCTTGACAGCCAAAGCCTCCCTTTGAATCAACTCCAAGGTAAGTCCCTGATCACGGATTAGATGAGTAATAGCATCCAAATGGGTCTGGGCAACCTATTTGTTACAGTGCAAGTTTCCAAAACATTGCCTATTCCACCTCTTGAGTTTATATTTCACATATTGCAATTTCTTAACAAAAGAGTACATAGTCGTACCATGAGAGGGCCACCCTTCGAACCACCAATCTGAGGCCAAGTCCTGAAGAGAGGGGTCCCACAACCACATGAGCTGGAACTTAAAGGAGGGCTTTTTTAAAGCCCCATAAGAAACCATAGATATTTTGATTGGCCAATGATCTGAGCCCCTCTAATCCAAGATTTTAGAGCTAGTATTCCATCTATCTCCCACCTAATAACAAGACACCAAGAATCTATCCAGACTCTCAAATATTGTATCCACTCCATTTCTCTTGTTGTTCCAAGTGAAGATTCCATTATTTGGCTTCACATCTACAACATTCAAAAACTCAATATTATCATTAAGAAGTATGGCAAAAGGATCTAGCCTAGCCACACCCCCACTTTTCTCTTCCAAATTACATATAGCATTGAAATCACCAGCTAAAATCCAAGGGAGGAAAGGGTTTAGAGAAAGAACATATCTAATATGTTCCTAGAGCTGTGATTTTCCTAGAAGAGTTGTAGGAGCATAAACATTAGAAAACAAACATATTTCACTAGATTCCAAAGAAGATGCAATCATAGAAATAGAGGAGCAACCTATAATCCACCACTGAGGGGCAATATTTCTTGGGTCCCATAGACAAGTCGTGCCCCCTAAACTACCATGAGCCCCAACATACTGCCCAGCTCCACGTAGCCAAATCCTAGAAACTTTACTTTCCATATCATCCACTGGCAGTTTAGTGTCCTGAATGAAAACAACATCAAGAGAGTGAGAAGCTAGTAAGTCTCGAACAACCTTTTGTTTGGGGATGTTGTTCAACCCTCTCACATTCCATGATAAAACAATAATTTTTGAGGATGAGAGAAATGAGAATCAATGGGTTTCACAAACCCATACTCAACCAAAGTATCCCCAATAATCCTCACCTTCTCCTGGTCTGTCTTCCGACCAATCTGTAGTGATTTCTCCATGGATCCCTTTTTAAGGGGTTTCCATTGTAGGCCTAAGGTAGGAGCAGGCTTGTTACTCTTTCTAGGCTATAAAGATTCCTTATGTGAAGGAGAAGCTAAAGCCACCACCATATCCACATCTTTTGAGACTAGGGCTTCACTAGCCTCAGCCACAGTGGAAGATTTCTGAGGAAGATCTGTATCTAACTGCCCCTCCCTTTGATCCATTGTGACTGCATTCTACTGACTATTTTTGTTATCCTCCTCCAATGTCACTCCCAAAAGGTTAGCACCTGGAGCTAATTCAACCAGAATTCCCTCCTCCTGAACCAAATTATCTAAAGCCTCAAACTGATTAAACACCCCCCATCCTGTCTATCCGTCCAAGTCGTCTTCTAACCTCTTCCCTTATTCTGAGATTTGACTGGAATAAAACCATCTTTATCAGTGATACTCTTTGACACTGGAGCCTTCCCCTTATCCACCTTAGGAGTTGAATTGGAAGGAATATTAGTAGTTGCAGATGGCTTGAATCTAGGGAATTTCCTTTGAAGATGCCCATACTCATGACAAATTCTACATCTAAATGGCAATGTCTCATAGTCTAGCTATTGAATCCAGGAAGAGGAACCAAGGCATATTTCAATAGAATCTAGTAATGAATTATTTAAATCGACTTCAACATAGATACGGGCGTAAGAGATTACCTTTCTATCCCAAATCTGAGTAGCAGGACCAACTGGTTTGCCGATCAAAAGATCAATGGAATGAAGAATATCATTCTGCCAGAACTCCAAAGGAAGCCTAGGAAGACGAATCCAAACAAGAACTCGTGAAGGGAGCTCCTTTGCGAAGTTGAAGCCAACATGCCAAGGTTTGACAAAGAGCCCAACTTGGTTAAAGAAATATGGGCCTCCTCTAAAAGCTTTATGTCTATCCACCATACAGGAAAAGATAACCAAAAAATAATTACTGGACGCCAAAACTATCTCCATATCCCCTTCAAGATTCCAAACTTTTCTGGCCCACAATTCCAGAACAGGTAATGAAAGGCGAAGAACCAAAAACTTGTAGATAAAGGCATGGTTACTCCAGTATGCAATGTCATCCGCAACTGATTTTGGTTGAATAACCAAGATAGGACGTTCTTGGCTTTGCTCCAGACACCCATTCACCTTTTTTATTTTTGAGACTCCCTTTAATGGGGCCTCACCCTCATCAAAACTCTTATTCACATTTTTAACACATGCATGCATAGAAGGGGATGAATCAGAGGTATCCATAGCCACCACGGTCAATAGATTCTGAGACCCTCAAGGAAAATCCATGATAATACCCGAGAAATAATAACCCCAGCCTTTCTTCAAATACTTTCACCAAAAGAAAATGAAGCCACAAAAGATGCCTATTAGAAAATTTTGCAGAGTCACCAGAAAGAGACCCCAGGATTCGAAGGAGATACCTCTAAAAATAACACAGAGGAAGACCAACAACCGCAACTAGGGCACAAAGGCCCTAGCCAGAAAAATTATGCCTTCTTCTCAACACGTACACCTCGTATGCCACCCCCAATACAAGCAAACAAATGCCCCAATCAGAAAGTACCGCTCAGAGATAGGAAGGATGAAGCTAGGGCATGGGTGCCCTAGCTCGATGCAGACATGCAACACAGGCCCATCGCCATCCGCAGAGCATCATCCATAACAATTAGGAATTATTTAATCAAGTGGGATAAATGACATTTAATTAAACAATCTACATTATTTAATCAAATGAGAGGAATATTGGCATGAAAAAGATGAATTAACTAAATAACCTTAGTTATTTAATTAATAGGAGAATAGGGTGAATTTAACTAAATAATTGACATTATTTAATTAAATAGATGGATTAGGTGATAATGATGAGAAAATGGTGTTATTAAGTGGAATGAGGATGTGTGATATGCTTAGGATAGTTTTAGGTTTCTATAGATAAATAAAATAGAATGAGATAGATGAATGAGATGATTTTGATCAAATATCAATAAATCTATTATTAGATAGATTTGAGTTTTTATTAGATATGTGATGAGATTGTATAGATGATTTTGCTTTTTCTTTTAGGTCATGCTAAATAATGTAGAGCAATCCTTATTTTAATATTTTTGACAAGGGAAAATAAGAAGGAATAGCATGAAATCATCAATAGCAACCACAACTATCTTAATCAAGCCATATTAGACCCTAATATAACAATGAAGCATAAGATGACAATGGAATTCACATAATAAAGCAATATACCTCAAATCCAAAGCCAAGATTGATTCTCCTCCATTTCTCTTCTCAATTTTACTTGTTTGCTCTTAGATATGAAGTGTACACAATCTGCAATAAGCTCAATATGAATGTAAGATAACAAAATCTCAAAGAATGTGGTTGGATGAGAATGAGGTTGAATGTTTGTTCTATAGAAATCCAGATATGATGAATAGTGAGGATTAAGAGGTGAGATGAAATATTATCAATGGTGAAGATTGCTTGAGACAAAATAGATGGACTAGTTAACTCATAGCTTAATAATACAAGTGAACTAAATATAGAGTTAATGGATTTCATGGAATGTGAAGTGGAAGAAAGTGTGTGTTAGAAGATAAATTTAGATTTGCATGGGAGAATAATAATTAACTTAGAAAATAACTAATTATTTGAAAAATGTGCAAGGTAGGCTAAATAAAGAAAATAAAGAATTTCATTTATTTAGAGAAGATAAAGATAGATAAATTAAATAATTAAAAAAGTTACTTAATTTAGAGAATGATGCATGAGTAATTAGATAAATAAATAAATAAATTACTTATTCATGATGAATGGATAATGTTGAGAGGAAATGTGATAATTAAATAATTAAAGTAATTATTTACTTTAGAAAAGTGGGTGACTATTAATCAAACAATTAATAATAATCATTTAATTAATTTAGAAGAATAAGATAATTAAAGACATAATTAAATAAATAAGATTTATTTAATTAATTATGAAGAATAAAGAATTAAAGATATAATTAAATAAATAGGATTTATTTAACTCATCATGAAGAATAAAAAATTAAAGATATAATTAAATAAATAGGATTTATTTAATTCATCAAGAAGAATAAAAAATTAATGATATAATTAAATAGATAGGATTTATTTAACTAATAAAAAATTAAAGATATAATTAAATAAATAGGATGTATTTAATTAATCAGGAAGAATAAAGAATTAAAGATATAATTAAATAAATATTATTTATTTAAGTAATAAAAAAGAATAAAGAATTAAACATATAATTAACAAATAGGATTTATTTAACTAATCAAGAAGAATAAAGAATTAAAGATATAATTAAATAAATAGGATTTGTTTAAATAATCAAGAAGAATAATTGAAATGAATTAATTAAATAACATAAAGTCATTTAATTAATAGTGGAAATATGATTTTAGACAATAATTAAATAATTCAACATTATTTAATCATTAGGGAAATATGAATATTGGTGTTAAAATGTTAGTTTGTAGGCAAGGACAATTTTAGGTATCTATATTTTGTCCCTTTTTGATACAATGCATTTTTATAGCGTTGTGTCAAAGAAAATTCAAAAATTCATGTTCGGGAGTTGCCCTGGTAATGCCCTGGTGATGATGGGATAGCATGGTGCCCCCTCAATTTTTAAAAAAAAATTCAAAATTTTTGGGAAATTATTTTGACAAGCTGATTTGATAGAATTAGGTGTGAGGATTGACAGAAGAAACATTAGCAAGAGGAAAAAGTTAATAAGAAGTGAAGAATAATTAGATGAGATGAAATGAGATGGATGAAATGAATTGAGATTGATATGAAATTTTGTTGATAAATTTTGAGCTTTAACTTTAGTGCACAATTATCCATACACATTATATTATGGCAATAAATAACTAACACCAAGGTATGAAATAGACCAAGGTGCAAAAATGTTATCCCTTTGTATGAACAGACACATTGCAGACAAGGAGTGTCATGATGTATACCAGTGACAATAGAACCTTGTTGAAATATGTGAGGATGTAACCATAAAGCATGTTAGTCCTGATACAAGAAAGTGTTAGATGACCTTTAACTTGCATAGGATATTTTGATTATGACAAATGGAACCTCAATCACACACAAGGAACTTAGTTTTCCCAACCATATTATCAAGACAAACCGAAAACAAAAACCAAAGAGAAAAAGGTCATGATGCATCATCTCTCCTCTCATCACTTGTGGGCTTCCTCAAGGAGCATAGTAACATGACCAAAGATAAAGAAAATAAAAAGATAAGACTAATTGGACCACTGAGTCAATAGCCATTTAGATCTTCCTACCAATCAATCAGTGTTTGCTAATAGGATTGTAAGGATAGCATCTAGTTTCAAGAAATGAAGCATGACATATAAGATGTTGAGTCTGGTTTCAACAATGCAACATCCTATATAAGATAATTGATAGGATATCGGTTTCAAGGATGAGACAACTCGTATAAGACGCCTGGTATGGTTTTGAGGATACAATAACCTGTATAAGATAATTAATAGGATTGATAGGGGTAACCGATGTTGATAGATACCTATGATTAGGGAATTGATCGGTTATGATTAGAGATTAGTTGGATAGTTCATCTATTGTTTCATGATTTGTTAAGCTTAGTTCTCTATAGGATATTATGTTTGTGTCTAATCAAAGTGTCAACCTTAGAAAGGGACAATTTATTATGAAATGTGAATTATGATGAATGGGACAATTGTTAAGACAGACCCTAAAGGATAGACCTAGGCCTCGAGGGCTCATCAATGATGCACCTTGCCTACGTACATGCATAGAGGCAACATAGTTTGACGACCTTGATAATGAACACTTTATTATGAGATATGGATAATGATGGATTGACAATTTATTATGATGGACCCTAAAAGGATGACCTAAGACTCAGAGGCTCATCAATGATTTTCCATGCCTATGTACACACTTAGAGGCAACATAGTTCAACTCTTTGGACTGACATTGTTTTTTACTTTTTGACTTTTTATGATTGTTTCTGGATTTTTTTGAATATCTGGATGTTTTTGTATTTTTGGAAGTATTTAAATATTTTTTGGATTTTCAAGAATATTTGAATGTTTTTGGATTTTCAGAATATTTGAATGTTTTTGGATTTTCTTGTGATAATGCCCTTTGATACCAGGTTTAAGATTCCATGTAAAAATCTAGGTCGAGGGTTTTTCCCCTAGTCAAGTATAGGACTAATTATTATGGATGAACTCAGATTGGAAAACTTTATTATGAATAAGTGTGGAAAGCAATGGATGCCAAACATCGACTATTCATAGACCATGAGAGGGGTGACAAGGATTTATTATGGGCATAATGTAAAATTAAAGAGACTGATGATAGAGCAAAGGCTATGCATGGTGCTTGTTTACCATGTTTTCACCATGGTACTTATCCAAAGAGCCGCCAAAATGGTTTTCATTGTTGGACAGATTATTTCTCTTTACTATTTTGATTTTTTTTGTCACATAAGACACCTATTTTTAGGTTTTCATCAGGGTGACAATTTTTTATCTTTTTTTTTAATTTTTAATTTTCTTGTTTTTTTTTTTTAATTTTTTATTTTCTTGTGTTTTTTTTTTAATTTTTAATTTTTGATTTTTATATGGACTTGATACTTTAGATGATTGTTGAATATTTTGAATCCTTTGATGGTGCTCATATAGATGTTGGTGTCATGATATGTCAATAGTGACCCTTTTGGAGTAGTTTCCATGTCAGGATCATAGTGCTTGCATACAATTGATGGATGCCATTGTGATCCTTTTTGATACTAGGGTGGGCCTTATCAAAATACGTACATCATAATAGAGTTAAATGAGAGTCCTTATGATAAAGAGTTGCTACCAAGATGTGACAGATTTGTGAAGTAGGATTTTTGGAATTTAGAAGAGATGTTGGATTATGATGGATGATGGTAGATGTGAATGAATTATTTGGAATTTTGGATGTAGGCATTTTAATTTCCCAAACTTGGGGTGGTGGATGATGGAGTTTATAATTTTGATTAGGATAGTGTTTGGAACCAACACTTTTATATGCCTTACATGATGACCATTTTGAAAGAGGTGGACATTTTTTATATGTACGAGACCTCTTTTCTTGTGGCTCCACTTTTTGATTGGATATTGGATTTGAACTCTTTTCTTTACTTGATCCATTTTTCTTTGGGATCCATTTTAACTTCATTTTTCCACTTGGATTTTTGTATTCAATGGCCTTCGACATTTTATTTTGGACTTTAGATTTGTAAAAAAATATTTTTGTTTGTTCCAATTGAAGGGTTTAATTAGGTTAGAATGATGGTTTATGGTGTGGGTGGAAGGAGTGTTGGCAACAACCTTATGATAAGGACTATTCATGACCCCTAATTTGATGTTTGTATTGGATAATGTTGCCCCTAATATTGTGGAGGTGCCACTAACATCATTTGGTTTGTTGATTGAGTAACCAAGACCTTGATGTCTAAGATTTGCTTGAATTTGTAATGGCTCTAGAATTCCTTGCTCATGTAGGTCTAGTCCTCTTCCTTGATACTGCATGCTCTAAAATATCTATTTGTGATGGGGTATTTATTACTCTGAAAGCAATATGTGAACCCATCATTATGTATTTGGAAATTATTGCTTAGTGTTTCCATAACCAATAGATACAAGATACATACATAGCTCATCTAAGCTTCATTGGCACTAGAAATACAAATGATCCAGGAAATCCCCCATTAAATCTTGGCTCGTCAACTAGAGAGGAGAAGCATCACTCAAGTGCTTTTCTACCATCCACGAACTTATTGCGGTGCCCTGCCAATCTACCACATATGGTAAGATGGCCCTACCCTTTGACGAAGAGTTTGGTACAAAATCCTCAAAATACTAGCCATTCTTGAGCTTGGTGTTGTTTCCTACATAACTAGAACTTTCCCATATAGGGACTATATTCTATTTGTATGACAATCCCGGACTAGCATACTAAAAGGTAACACAATGAACTAATAGTGTAACCAATGGAAAATTAAACCACTTTGGCCAAAGTATTCATTACCCCTAATTCAAACTGGATGTCAAATGCTTATCCACCATTCTAGCTCGATTTGTTATGACCATTCATATTCTATGCATAGGCTATCCCCTTCATTGGATTATCCTAATCCCAAGAATAACCTATATTCTCTTAAGTTCGCTATGACTCATCTAGTAGGCAAAACAAGTGTTTCCATAACCTGTCTTTGCAAATTAAGCTTTTAACTAATAGACTCTGCCATATTGTAGTATTTAATACTAACATATTCACTCACTCCTTACTATGGAGTACGTATGTAAACACTCAAGAAAGAGATATTCCAAAACTAGAAACAACAAGAAAAAAAAGGATAAAAAATGTAAGTTGTATCTTGCTTATGAAATCATTTCCTTGGAAAAATTATTACATTTTGTTGAATGAAATGAGAATGATGAATCATTGCTATATCAAATGTGCATATTATCTTATTTTGAAAATAATTTTTTTATCACTTTGTGTTTGGTAATTTAGTTTATTCACTCATGGTAAAACATAGGAGAAATTATTGAGTAGAACAATGGGCATGTTACAAACTACAACAAAGAAAGTTTAGTTCAGATGCCCAGACCTGCAAAGTGTAGATGGATATGAAAAGTATGCATGGCCATGACTTGCTTATTTTTCATCAAAACCTAGATCAAAACACATCTACAAATACCCATTAAGGTCCTCTTTAAGATGCATAAGATTTTACAATTCCACACTTAGTTGAATATTAGATTTCTAATGTGGCTCCAATGGCACTCTCTAGATGACACATAGTAGTCGATGATCGACCTTCAAGACTCGGTTCATGTGGAAGTAGCCTCTGCACTTAGTTGACCCTTAAAAAATTTTAAATCATAAGATGGAAAACATGACCACAAAGTCACTGTGAAATTTCCACCTCCATCTACATAAGGCATAAGAACCCATTGGAAAAACCCATCTAAATTAGTCAAGAAACACATCCACCTCAGTTGCCAAAAATTACAAACCAGTAGTTGACCAAATTCCCACAAAAATAAACTTGTGGAAAATTTGGTCCAAGTACACATGCATGAATTTTCTCTCCATTCACCTCAAGCGGAAAAATCCATCCAAACTATATAAGTGCACTTGAAAATGGAAGTTCACATTGGCCAACTTGTAAAACTTGATGCCATCAACAACGTGGGAGGATAGACCCCATCCCCTCACAAGTGTATAACCTGGTTGTTTTCTTGAAATGCCATTGTGATTGTGACAAACCCATCTGCAATTAGACATGTAAAAAAAGCAATGACAACTAAACTTTAAGCATGTTTAATTCATATTGTAAGGTCCATATAGCCAGATTGACTCATTTGTTCTGCATTGCAAAAAAATGCATGTGAATTTGATAAAACACTAAAGGTGAAGTTCACTTAACCCCTTGAAGTTTGCAAACTAATGCTTAGTTGATTTTTTGATTATTTGAACCTCATTATGAAAAAAATATGACCAAGTGGATGACAACGAAAAGAACGAGCCAAATTTCACTATTACAAGGAAAACAAGTAATGTTCGAATGAAAAATACCAACTTGTCTACACATAACTTTTGTCCCTTAACAAATTTAAAAAAATTCAAAAACAACCAAACCTAACTTTTTATGTTCTACCTGTGATGAAAAGAAAAAACCAACCTTATCAAATATCTCATTTGATTTTTTTTGTTCAACTTTTGTAACGTTTTTCAGCTCCTATACACTTGTTGATGTAAATTTTTTATATAGTTTGATTTTTTTAGCTACTCCTGGTAGCTCTATTCTTGTAATTCTTTTGCTTTGATCCATACAATTTTTTTTTATCTTATCCGATTATAATTTACATTGAAGGCGTATCTAATTTGAAAGAGAGCAACCTAACTTTTAAGATCAATGGTCCACCTCTCTCTACACGTCTTGGCCTACAATTGAAATGCTTGTTACCACTAATCATTTTTGTAGACAAAATATAGATATCATACGAAACCATTTACATTGGTAAATGCCAATGCTTGTTTTTGATTAATGTGAGCTTCATGAAATCACAAAGAAAGTAAACATGTCGTGAAAAGATAGAGAAAGTACACGAACATTGTAGAGAAGAAGGCTTCATGTGGGAGCAACTTCTCGACATTCTAGTGGAGGCATCTGCAAAGTAGAGTGATGTTGCTGAGCAAGTGTGAGAAATTGCAGATGCTGACCTAGCGTTGCGAAAGCTTTTTTTCTAAAACCTAGACTTCAACACCACCACTGATTCCTTCAAAACATTCTTTTCCCAATTCGAGCAAGTGCAGGAAGGCTTGGTGATATAGACAAGATGATAAGAAAAAGCAAGGGTTATGGATTTTTGACCTTCAAGCACCTCGACAGTGCCCTCAATGCCCTCAAGAAGTCCAACAAGATCATTGAAGGCCACTTGACCATCATCCACTTGGCTTCCTCTCAGCCAAGTGCCATCTATGTTTCTGATCGTAAAATTTTCTTTGGCAACGTCCCTAGTGACATGCCCTTTGATGGCATAAATTATATAAATATTTGTATGGATTGAAAGTTTTTTGTAAACGATGGTATACATTGCAACAGTATTTGTAATTTTTGAAGTTTTTTCTATACAAATTTTCCTAAATAGCATTAGTTTTTAAACGACTTTCAAAATACAGAGGAATCAGGTTGTGGCAGGGATTGCATGACTTTCGTAGCTATTGTCTGTAATTAGAAGTAATTTCCAATGAAAATGACTTCATGATACAAGAAATTTTTCCTCTTGGCTTGCAACTTGCAGAATTATGCCCCTAGAAGTAGCAATATAAAAAAATAACTATGGTTTAGCTAAGATTTATGGCTCATTTGAGTAGGTAATTCTGTCACACTATTTTTGATCCCTAGTAATGGTCTGTAGGTAGGAGAAATTGATGTTCATGCCCAATTAATCCCAGAAGACAAGCTAAGATTTATTGGATAGCTAAAGTAGGAGGTCATGATTGCCATGGTGGGTGATGGAGTTAATGATGCCCTGACAGTAACAGTAGCAGATGTGGGGATAGCTATGGGTGTGGAAGGCTCTGTGGTAGCCATGGAATTTGCAGACGCAGTTCTCATGTATAATGACATAAGGAAGATTGCTGGTGTAGTGAAAATAGGGCAAAGATCAATGAGGACAATATATTCTCCCTATTGACTAAGGTAGCCTTAGTGGTGCTTACTTTCATGAGTTATATCTACTTGTGGATGGTTGTGCTTGTAGGCACATGCACTTGGCTGATTGTAACATTCCATGCCCTTCAATACAATCACCAAACAATGGGAGCTTTGATATAGGGTAAAACATTTATCAAAGAAAAAAGTATGTAAAATCTTTGATAGTTGGACATTACATTGTCACCATTTATTACATTTTTATAGGCTATGCATTAGCTCATTTAGGGTTAGGGATGCGTCCATCTCCTTTCTTTGCATGAGCCAAACCACACAAAAAATGCATTGTTTTTAAGAGTTAATTTCCTTGACAAACTCATGAGTGTAACATGTGGCATAGGGTTTCTAAAATAAATCAGATCTTCTGAGATGCCATGCCTATCAAATAGTTGTATAAGGATAAATAATAAATACAAATGTAAATTTTGAAAATTATAATTGTGCCTTTTCGATGAAAAAATTATACAAGTATCATGTAATGATTGTGTCCCTTATTGTCTGAGGGTGGCATCTCATTTTATTAAGGAAGCCCCACATAGTTTGAATGTACAACTATTCATAAATTATGAGATAAGTTCTAAATTCTATTGGTGTGTTGTGTGGTTTCAAATAATTTTGTCAAACATTTAGATTGCGTATCAATAATGTCAGACCTAAGAAGGGGAAGTTATTAAAAAATTGTCTCACAAATATTGCTTTCGATTCCAACATGCCCCGCAAGTCTTGTTTGTATGATGCCACAACAATTGGAGAGAATGACATAGTAGAAAATTTGGAATTTTCTTCATATGAAGATGACAAATAAAGTATACGAAGATGATTCTTCACTTGAAGATCATGACGATGATAGTGAAAAAGATCTTGAAGATGATCATCACCCTACGAAAAATCAAATTGGGAAGAGTGGAAAGGTGAATGGCAATTTCTCAAAAGCAGTAAAGTGACATAAGAAAATTAAAAAACTGGGAAAAAGAAGAAATTCACAAAAGAAATAGCAATTTTCTCGAGATAAATCTTGATGAGATTAAGTTATAGAATAAGCTTGACAATTTTATTGTGTTTTCTAGTTTAATTTGTCACTCATTTCTTACTGAACATTAGATCTATTCAGAATTAAGTTACAATTAAGTCATTAGAAAATACGACAATGGTCAAGAAAGAGTTGGTTATTACATGTAGACCAAGCATTAAATATGTGACTTTATTTGTGAGCAAGTGCTTCAGTAGCTCATTTATGTAATTAACACAGATATCATGGTTTATCCTAATATCCTGTCTTATTTGAACAATCTAATTCTTTAGGTAAACAATTATTTATAATGTCTATCTCAATGTATTTTAGCTTTAAGTTGTATCTTGCATTAATAGCTTTTAGAGCCTCTTCTCATAACTCTTTTTTTAATTTCTCATATATGCTTTGTAAATTTTATTTATATACCATGATATTAATCAAGCCAATTGTGATCCAAGCATCTAATGTAAGTTTTGACCAACTTTTTAATAGATGCTAAGTTTTATGCACTTTTTCTCTATAATAGATAGATGGAAAAGTAAAAATGGTTCTAAAGGTGAGATAAGGATCATATAAATGTAAAATGGGGAAGGCATGATAACCCATGTGGGCAATCAATGATATGATGTCCCCAAGGTCATAAAATAATTTCTAGGAATATGATTCAACAAGAAAGAACTCAATGGCGTATGTGCCGATTATGTGGGAACATGTGTATGTTAATTAATACAATCTTTTTGATTTTTTTTTTTAAATTTGTTTAAAAGTTTTATTTGTGACCTCCACTTGTCCATTACCTTGTGACTAATTAAAAGAAGGAAAATATTTTTGTACATGGAATTTGTTCTTGCAAATTTCTTCAATTCCTTGTTCTTAAAAGATGTTTCCCTAACAATCATAATTGTAGATGTCAATCTAAACATAAAGATGAGATTATTTATTATAATGGCGCAAATATTAGCCATCACAATAGACTTCAAAGGTATGGCCTCAACCTATTTTGTAAATTAAATAGTAGCATTAATGATAAATGTATGTCCCTCACAAGAGCTTAGGGAAATTTTTTCCACCAAATCTAATCCCCATGTACAAAATGACCAAGGTGATTTAAAGAGTGAGGATTGAAGGTAACCTAGAGAAAGAGAAATAAAATTTGTCTTTTCCACTTATGCAACTTTATATTATGTGCTCTCCACGTCAACAATAAAAGATCAAAGTTCTCCGAATTTTACTTCTACTCTTCAATTGACCTCATCTACTCGACAAATTTACCAAAAAAAATACCTTTTTTTCCATATTGACCTTCCACACCTCTTACCCATTGTGCAATTGCTAGTTCTAGATAAATTTGAATAAGACATGAAATAAGACTCAAAATTATTGATAGAGGAAGTTGAGTGCATAAATACGATGATAAATGGGTACTAACTAGATTAAATGGTTTTATCTACGTGGACAACAAATGCACATAAATCTCAATATACGGATTCTAACTTCCCCCTCACCCAACCACAAAGGCAAAAGTGTCGTGAATCAAAATTTATGGCCTTACATCGAATGTAATTACAAAGGGAATTGGCTTTATTACAAAGATAAAGACGGCGTCAAATTCAGACGGTGACCATTGACATGCAATAAATAAAAAAATAAATTATAACCCTGCATCGAACACGTGAAGAAATCTCTTACACACATATTGTTAACCAAAACAAACCCTAGACACCTAACCTGGATTGCCCTTATGTTTTCACAAAGTTGTGTCGATTTCGTACTTCAATTTGACGAACATATACTCCTTCCCGATAAAAAAATCTGTTTGCCGGGAAAATAAACCGGCTGCCGCCATCATGGAGGGTTTGTTTGTTTGTGTTATGAGTTTGGGGTTAGCTTTCACGTGTTTTTGATATTTTGGTCGCAAATCCATCTGTCATGGATCCGTCGATCCTTCCGCATGCCGATCAGTAGAGTTTTTCCGGTATTAGTCTCTGTAAGAAATATATCATTTACGCAATAATAATAATTTTTCCTCCAAGTCTTCGAATTGGCTCAATTTGCAAGTTCATAGATTTGGCTGGTAGAGTCCTGGTGCTCGTTGCGAATCTCGCGAGATCCGCGGCTTAAGGGAATCAACCCGGCCAATCTTCCTATAGGTACGCATATAACGCTCAATAATAGCTCGTTAGAATGATATGAATTTGAAATATTTGCAGTGAGGGAATTTATATACGGTATTTAGGTTATTGAAATTTTGCATGTTTCTGTATTTTTGGTTGTGAGGGAAGATTATACAGTTTTCCAGATCTGGGGTTTTGGGCCTTGATCTGAGAGTTTTTGGGGATGTTTGCGATTTCTGAGCTGAAATTTAACAGGCATGATTGGACGTTGTGAAAACTGAACATTTATTTAAGAAGTTGGGTAAAATTTTGGGGAAAATTGATGCAAGCGGCAGCTGCATGGCTAATTATAGGGGGAAATTGTAGAAGGAGCAGTAATTTGGTGTGGTTTTGCAAATGCAGAGCGGTATTGGAGACATTTGCACTGGTCTGTCGAAATTTGAACAAAATCAATCAAGTGCGAAGCGAATTCTGGCTGGATTGAAGGTTTTGTTGATTTGATTTGCATTTTGTTGTGTTGTGGCTCATGGCGTCGTCGTCTCCATTTCTAATGGATGATCAGTCCGATGCGGATTTTTTTGATAAGCTTGTGGATGATGACGATGATTATCAAGTTTCTAGTTCTGTAAATTTAGAAAATACTACGTCGACTGATACTGCAGAAATCGAGCCTGATGCGGCTTCTATTGATAACACAAGTGATGCAATATCGAAATTGATGTTGGATGCAACAGAAGATAATAAAAAGGCGTTATCTTTTATTCCAGCAGAAGAAGTTATAGGATTAAATAAGATTTCACCAATCGCAAGTGGGTTATCAAGTATATCTGGTGAAAATAAGGCTTCTGATGTTGAGGGCTACAAAAGGGAAGATGCTCCTTCAGAGGGCTTCTCATCTGAGCAGAAGCAGTTGTCCTTTGACAAGATGGCTAAGGAGGAAATGGTTATGGAATCTGCGGAAATTGCATTTGCTAAATCTGGAATTAATGAAGAAGTGAACTTTTTGATTAATGGCACTGACGATGAATACCAGGAGGGCACAAAATCTGCAGAAAATACGTTTGATAAATCTAGAAATAATGAAGAAGTGGACTTTTCGTTTAATGGCACTGATGATGGAAATGAGAAGGGCACAAATTCATTGGATTCAAAGCCAGAGCAGACAGGAAGCAAGAGTATTTGTACAAATGTTAGAGAAGTTCAATGGAGTAATTTTAACGCAACAGATGTGCATTCTGATGTAGGTGGCTTCGGGTCATATTCAGATTTTTATGCAGATTTTCCCAACGATTTGTCACAGCAAGCAGGGGAATCAGGGGTTGATTTTTATCCAACTGTAAACTATGATTCAGCGGGGCAGCCAATTTCTGATTCAATACCTTATCAGACATCCCAAGTTTTAGAAAATGGAACCCTTGATGCTTTGGATGCTGCTGCTCCTCAGCTACAAGCAAACAGCTTATCTGAAACCGAGTCTTTTTACCAGTACAATAATGGGGAGCTTGAAGGGCATTTAACCAGTTCGGTTTCTCCAGATCAGTCTCACAGTGCAGGGGATAGTCAGGATAAATATTTTAATGAATGGCAAAATGATTATCCAGGTTGGAGGTATGATCAAGCAACAGGAGAATGGCATCAAGTGGAGGGGTATGAAACAGCAGCAGTAGGCTCATCTATTGGGGACGGGTTCAAGCAAGATGAATCACAGTACAATTTGCAGTCTATGCAGAGCAGTGTTAGCTATTCCAGCTGGCAAGTCCAGGGTAGCCAAATTTATCATGCTCAGAGTGCTGGGGGATCGGCTGACCAAGTTGAATCAATAAATACAGATGCCAGTGCTGCTTCTGGACATGGATTTGCAGAGGAGACTGCCCCTAATTGGCAACAGGAGTCACAGAATACCTCTCAAAACCAGGAGAATGTTTATTATGATCCTCAGTATCCAGGATGGTATTATGACTTTCTTGCACAAGAGTGGCGTCAGGTCGCAAATTTTGATCAAATGGACCAGGGTCAAACAACCCATACAGACCATAGTCGAATGGGCAATGGTCAAACATCCCATTCAGCTGGACCCATGGATGTATCTACTTTTGGTAGCCAACAAATGTTGCCTGAGCAAACTAAGATGTTAAATGGAGATAATAATAGCAGTTATTCTTACAATAATCCCAGTTTAAATGGACATGACAATCAATTTAAAGGGCTGCAGATGCAAAGCACTCCAACATCATGGTCAACATCTTCAAATGATTATTCTATGAGTAACGGGCAATGGGAAAATCCTATTTCTCAAGAGAATGTGTATGATGGCAATCAGGCTGGTCATGTTGGAGTTTCGACCAATAATGCGACTGGAGAAAAGTCCAACGATTCACTCATTAGAAATAGGAGTAATGTGTACACTATGGGTCCAAGCAGACAGGGTGACTCAGATCAAACGTCAAGTTTTTATGTTCCAAATTCTACGGTGTACAATCCAGCTGCAGATGTACAGGGACAATTTGATCAGTCAACCCATAACAATGCTTCAACTTCTACTCTATTAAATCCTGCAGCAAGAGTACACAGTCAAGTGGATCAGGCAACCCATTTTCATGTCCCAAATCCTACTGTGTACAATCCAGGTGCAAGCAACCAGGGCCAGTTGGATCAGGCATCCAATTTTGATGTTCCAAATACTTTTCCATATAACCAATCGAAACAAGGATTCACTAGCCATCATAGTGATATCAGTTTTCAAAATCCAAATTCTGATCCAAATGTTTACATGTATAGTAATCAACAGGTGGATCATAATAATGGTTCTCAAGCCAGCCATGATTATTTTGGGAATATACAGACAGCAGATTATTCTCATAAGATGTATCAGCCCAGTCAACATTCACATCATACACCTCTGATCAACTCTTCTATGGAAGCAAAGTCATCTGAAGGTCGTCCTCTCCATGCACTGGTGACATTTGGCTTTGGTGGGAAAATTGTGGTTTTCAATCCAAAAAATAACTTCAGCTTGGTATCCAACTATGGTTCTCAGGTGAGGTGTGAACTTTGCTTAGAATTTTTAATGTAGTGTTATGATTTGTATTTATGAATGATTCAATGTGCTCATTCTTGAGAGCAGGATAACTTTGCATAGAATTTTTGTATGAATGAATGCTTCAATGAACTCATTCTCAAACTTTTGGTAAGCAGGATAACAGTGGTGGTGTTATGACAGTACATAACATGGCACAACTGATCAAGGAAAACAGTGGCAATGGAAGTGGAGACTTTGAAAATAATTACTTTGACACTCTCTGCCGACAAGCTTTTTCAAGCCCTCTTGTTGGTGGAAGTGTGGCAAGCAAAGAGATATTTAAATGGATTGATGAGAGGATTGCAAATTGTGAATCATCAGACTTTGGAAATCCAGAGATTATGCGCATGCTTCTTTGTTCATTAAAGATTTTCTGTCAACACTATGGGAAACTGCGTTCTGCTTTTGGCAGTGGTGGGGCCTCACAGGTGATACTAACTTTCTTCTGTTTTTACAAAATTTATTTCTAGTATTGAATTATGAATGCCATGTTATTCAGATAAAAATATACACATCACTAAATTAACGGTGTACAAGCCCTGATCAAAGTTACAAGCACTGTGGTTGTGAGTTGTGAGTTGTGTGTGCATCAAGGTGCCCAGATGTTAGGATTTGGCAATTTCCATTTTTTCAAATAAATTTGTGGTGTGTGTGTGTCTGATTAGGAAAATGAAAATTATATGATTGCAAGCCTATGTTCCATGGAAATATGTGTCCACCTCTCAGCTCCCTAGTAAAGCTTCCCATGGAGATGGGGAGGCAGTGGGGATGTCACCAAGACGTCCTTTTTAAAGCTGATGAGAGGGGATGTTCCCACTGCACCCATCCACTTGTTTCTTATGAAAAATAGTCCTCCTGAGGGGTCCAGCGAAACATTGAAAAGAAGGTATGGAATATAAATTATATAATAGATACTGTTCACGCTCATTTATAGACTTGACAATGGTTTTTGACTTGCAACAGTTTATAACTCAGACCACCAATTTGTTTATCTAAATTCTTGTCTCAGCCAAAGACAATTAAGCTATCCAAGAAATTCTGAAAATATTCTTTGGAGCTGGATGTGATTAGATGAAATTCATTTTCCTCTCAAAGATGGAAGAAAATTGGGACAATCATGAACCTCAGCAACATTTTTTTAACTTTTTCTCAGAAAAATATATTTTTCCCAATCACTGCATTCTCTCAAAAGGTTTAGTAACTTTACTTGCTTATCAGCTCTTCAGTTATATTTCTATAAACTGCAGAGACTGACTAGAATTTCTCCGACTAATCACTGATACGATGCCATGATTAATGGTTTTGGTTTCACAAACTTTGAATCCATGAGATAGAAATACATGGTGAATATGTGAAGAGTTTAGTATGGTATTGGAACCTTTGGGTGAGGAAGTATTTAGAATGGTAGGAGGAGCAGCAACACTAATAGGGGGCGGTGGTGGGGGAGGAATCATGCTTACCATTAGGCAATGTATGGAATAGGGGATAGAGAAATGGAACAACATGGATCACTGTGATGGTCCATAGGCAAAGGAATGATCATCATAAGAGGAGGTAGTAAGTTTGGCAAAGTAATACAAGTGTCAGGTCAAGAGGAGGTGTAGGAGGGGTAATAGAGGGAGGAGAAGATGGGTAAGGGGCAGGTGATGAGTCACAGGAAGCAGGTAACAAGTGCACAATCAGTGAAGCTTGTATAAGGTGACAAGGAGGCAAATGTAGGACATAATGAGGGGTGGAAGGAGAAGGTGGCTCGGAAAGGAGATCACATGTGTACGTAGGAATAGGATGAAGTGTATGCATGTCAATAGGGAAAAACTTGGGTAAAGGTGAATAATGAGATGCATTATATAGCTCATAAAGGTGTGTAATAGAGTGAGTATATGTTGTAGAGTCCTCAAGGTTAATGTCATCTGTGTTGGGGCAAGGGGCAAGGAAGTGGAAGAGAAGTTTTAGAGACACAATTATGGTAGGGAGTAGGAGCAATAGGATCTTTAGTGGTGGAATAGTCATCATAAGGTGCATAAACTATATCATCATTAGGGGAGAATTTGCTAAAGATATCAAAAGATAGATCATAAAGAGAGGTACTTGAATCATTAGGTGACGGAGCATTAAGGATAGTAGGAGAATCAATGTCATGGTCTATAGGTGAAGAAGTTCACATAGGAGTAGGGGGGTGTAAAGTTGGGAAAACGGGGCAAGTGTCATCATCGATGGTAAAGTGGGATAAATTAGGTGTAATAGGAGGAGCAATGGAGGAGAAATAGCATATGGATATTCTGTAGGTAAATGAGAGAAGGAAGGGTGCCTGGTAAGAGAAGACAACATACGCCCATAGGAAGGAGATGATGCTTGGTTTAAGAAGGTAAGAATATGATTAAGCACATTAGGTTGGATAGTGAGGAGGTTATGACTAAAGTAAGGATCAAGGAAATTGGCTTGGATAGAGTGTAAGTAAAGGAAAGCCAATGGTAGGCTGGAAGGCAACAATAGGTGGTGGGTGAGTTTAATGATGTGCTGGAGCAAAAGGAAGAGCTCTTGTGGATGGTGAAGTGGGATTAGGGAAAGAGGAGTACGAGGGTGAGAAAACAAGCGATAAGAAGAATGATTTAGGGTTTTGGAAAGGTGGAAGACAAAGAAAAAAGAGGGGAAAAGAGAATAAAAAATTATGAGAAGAGGTAAATAGAAATAAAATGACAAGGTTGCTAGTCTACACATGAGTGTTTCAGAAATTAAGCATGTAAGGTAATGGCTTCACCAAATGAAAGAACAAAGATCAAGCCCTAAGTGTGTTTCTGATGAAGAATGAATATGATTTATTCTTTCTTTAGCATGCTTATCAAGTGTTAAATCAAATTCAACTTTTAGATTATTAACGCACAATTCTAAATATGATCTGATCTAAAAAACACAAGAACTGAGACTTGAACATGCAAACAAGAAAACAAACTAGGAAATGAGAAGTCAAAACAAGAAAAACAAATCTCGTGAACCTGGAAAATTGAATGTGATGATTTCAGAAGGCTTATAATGGCTACATGAGGTTCCAAAAAAAATTGGAGCCTGTTGGAGGTGTCTATTACAAAAGGGGTGAGGATGACTGCTAAGGGGTGGTGTAGGTGTAAGTCTGGCACCTTGATAGAATGACTTGGGACTTGGAATTGGGGGAGGGTTACTGTGCTTGAAAATGTCTAATCTCCTTTCTTGTTACATTTCTGTTTCTCATCGATCATTTCCAGTAGCTCAGTGCTAAGTTTTTCCAGTTTGACTACTTGATTACGAGCATTCTCATGCTAATTTTGTTTTCTGTATTGAATATTTTAGTCTGTAATGTTTGTCTAGTGGCGATTTATCATTCTGACATGTACATGATACAGGAAATTGATGGGCCTGAGGCAGCTCTTACCAAGCTTTTTGCCTCTGCAAAATCAACTGGGTATGCATTGAATAGGTTTGGTGTTGATACACAGTGTCTGCAAACTGTGCCATCTGAAAGCCAATTACAGGTAGTTAGTTAATTATAAATTTAAAACATTTGACATATTCTCTAACCTGTTGTATATGCTAAGGGAGTTGGATTATGTATTTTCATTTAAATTTTATACAGTCAACAGCGCTTGAGATGAAGAATCTCCTGGTTGCTGGGAAAAGGAAGGAGGCCCTTCTGCTTGCACAGCAAGGTCACTTATGGGGTCCTGCTCTTGTTCTTGCTTGGCAGCTTGGTCAGCAGGTTTGTGATTTTTTGTAGGTGCCTCTAAAATAATGTCCTTATGTCTCTTGGTTAATCTCAACTTTGAAATTTTCATGTTATCAAACTCTAAACAAGTATTGAATTTGAGTAGGGCGTACTGTGTAGTATATGTTCTGCTTCCACTTCAAACTGACATCTAGCATCTGATAAGATGTGGTTTTTATTTCATAATTATGGTTAATTTTTTTTTGGTAAGTATTAAACATGTCTTGAGTGTCAATGAAGCACGCTAGGATAGATTGTTTGTTTGACTGAAATTTTAATCTGTAAGTTTTAATGATTGTGTTTGATGTTGAAAAATTCTTTTCAAGTTTGTTTCACCCATGACACTGAACATGTCCTGTGCACAAAACAATGAAAGTAAATATCTCACTTGTAATTAAAGCATACAAGAAGACACACATGTTGAAAATCCATTTGTTTACACCCTGAATACTTGAACTCTGTCAAGTAAGATGCAACGTGGAGAGTTCCTATGGTAACATCTACTTAAAAACTTGTGTCTTTGGAATCATTAACTTGTTTCTGTTTCACCATAAATATCTTATTCTTTTTAATGGACATGGATTGGTTTCTAAATTTATAGTAATAATGCAGGTTATATGAAAGTTTGAGATTTTATTTCTGATATAAGATGCACATCTAAGAAAACAAATTGGTCTTGGTGTAAATTCCACAATACACATCATGCAAGCTATCTCAGACAACAAATAAATATATAAACTAGGAAAATACCAGAATAGAATTTTAGTCCAGGCAAATCTACCAAGACCATATTAGCTTAGAGCTATTAGAAGGCTGAAGTTTGAGCCATAATCCTTCAAAATGCAGCCATAAATGGTTTCAGTTTGCTGATGTCATCCATAGAGTTCTGTGTATGCTTTTAAACACAAGTCTCCAGCTGTATGAATGGCTTGGAAAATTCTATTGCTGAATTTATTGAATTTAATAAGATTTTGGAGTTCTCTTTCATTAAAACATAAATCTGGATTAAAAAATCTGCAGTTAAGATTTCCTTGATATTCTAATAAGAAATTATAAATTTTTGAAAATATTTTTGTGGGTAGGAGTAAAATAGCATTAGAATTCCAGGGACAGTACTATTGATAATCACCAAAATATCAGGCTGTCCATATTAGCCCCTGAGCTGGAAACCTGGTTTGGTCTAATTGGAAAGTTATTCACACAAGTTGAATGGCCACATTAGAAAGGATCAACTAACACGTTGTAAATCCTGTTTTCCAATATTTGTCTCAATATAATGTGGCAGGTAAATAATGCTAGATAAATTTTAATTTGGAACTTCTAGTTTGGGGCCTGTGAGATTTCATGATTGCATTTTTATCTATCACTTAATTGCTCTTGAGATCATATAAATGTTTATGCATATTGCTGCTCCTTTAAGCTATATTGATGTTACATTTTGTCATTTTTAACCATTACATGTTTGGACATTTTCATCTGTGTAAAAAATTAAAACTATTGAATTGAGATTTTTTCTGTTAAAAATTGGCCCATTTTGTGTAAGAACTTCTCAAAATTTTGAATTTCCGATGTAAAACTGAATACCCCCATAACAATTAGTGCAAGAATAAAAAGATGGTTGTGTGTTATTAGATATAATGATTTATCATTTATGTGAAAGCAATGATGAAAGTACGTACTTTCTAATAAATACGTATTTAGACAACTGTGCACATACAATCTTATTCTTGTCCCTGAAGCAGGGTCTAGAAGTTAGACACCAAATGTTGGTGCAAAAAAAGAGGTATTTACAAAATTGTTTCCTTATAGATTATTTATTAAAATTGTGAACCCATAAAAAGAATCTCAAAAACATAATTATTTTCTTTTCATTTTAAATGAGAATTTATATCTTCAAAAAGATATAAAAAGCTTAAGATAGATGAATGGTTATAATTTGGGGCATAGTTGGCAGGCTTGTGATATGGAACAAAATGTGGACTACAACATGTCATCTCTTGACAAAATGATCAGAGACAATTTGTGACAAGCAACAGATTGTGCAGAAAATATCAATTGCAGTGTGCCCTTTGATTATTGATTTTTCCTGAAGCTTGTGAGTGAGTTAGTCATGGTAGGAATTCTTATACATGGGTTTCTGAGAACTGTTAGACTTGAAATATTATGCAACAAACAGGAGGAATAATAAACTGTGTTGATAGTAAGCATTTGAACATATAGTTTAACAGCATGCTTACTGGTTCCGTCACTTTGCTTTTTAAACATTGTATCTGCACATCATGGTAAAAATGACAGGAAAATTCAAGTAGCTTGTACAGTCACACTATCCCATGATATTGTCTTGTGATTAAATAATGTTTTTCTTCTTTGTTTTGAATAAGTGAACTGCTGTTAACATTTATGTATTTTCACAGCTTTTAATACTTGTCTGTACATTTTGCAGTTTTATGTCGACACTGTGAAACTAATGGCACAACAACAGTTCATGCCTGGAACACCTCTTCGAACTTTATGCCTAATTTTAGCAGGGCAGCCAGCTGAAGTATTTTCCACAAGCAGTTCAGCAGCATTTTCCAATTCACATACTAGCAATGCCATTGGGCTGCAACAGTCAGATCAGGTTTGTGCTTTCTTTAGGCAAAAGGTTGTTGTTAGGTATTATTTAAAATAAATAGTTTCACCTTCATGTGGATTTACAATTTAAATATCTGATATTTGGGGTAGATTCCTCAGTGGATTTTTCTGTCATGACAAACAGCTCAGAAAGGAAATCAATTTACTGGTCTATGCAATGGCAATTTTGGATGGACCTGTGCTTTTCATATTGTTTGGTAGCCTTTTACAATCAGATTTTAGATATTCACAGTTAGACATAATAACATGTCAGAATACCACATTAGTGCTTTCAGTTCTGACATTTCAAGTCTCCTTTTGAGACCCCTCTTGAGGGAAATTACAAGATCAATAATGAGTGTTTTTGGATAGCTGTCAGTGCTTAACTTCAAGAAGATAGGATAATAATTAGAATTTGAGGAAGTTTGGCCCTATAGCTATATTTATGCTTATTTATTTATCTATTTAATAATTTATTAATATTAAATTAATTTAAAAATGGTTTTATTATTCCTAAAAATAAAAAACTAATGGTAGTTTTTTAATCTGATTATTTTTTTGCTACTGTACCTAGGTGCTAGGTTAGGCACCTAGGAGCTGCAAAAAGAAGCACTAAAGAGCTCAGATTGTTGGTAACTGTGGGTTCACCAGATCCATCATAGTTCAATACCCTCATAATCTATTCATTGATTCCATATTGTATTTCCCATTTTTACAGTTATTTCTTCTAGTAGCTCTCTTGTGAAATCAATCCCAACTAGAATTCTGGCGAAGGTAAAATGTGTAAACATTTGCTCAAGATCTGGGATAGAAATAAGCTTCCCTAGAGTATTTCCAGTAGATGAAAGGTAATCCTCAGAGTAAAATTGAAGGGGCAGATTCTGAAGCCTAACCCAAATCAGAGAGTTTTTAGTATTCTAATTATTGATAATGTCGAAGTTTTTTATTATTAAGGTTGTTATTCTTATTAACAATAAAGATCAAATTAAAAATTGAAATAAAGTTAATAAACGTATGAAATTAAAGATATCAATTTTCCACAATCCATATTGCAAATTTGTATCACTTCTGGTTTTGATTGTGTAAAATTTTTTAGCATTGATGCTAAAAAATTTTACACAATCAAAACCAGAAGTGATACAAATTTTAAACCTATGAAAGTTATTATTCTTGTTATTGGTGTTCTTTTTACTAATTTTTTTTTTTTTGATTAATTAGTGAGGTTTCTATTGGGGCCCTCACCCTTGAATAATTTTCACAACATTTTGAAAGTACATTGATAATTATAAAGAGAAAAAATGCTTCCCCATATAAATGTTAAAAAAATTCAAACATTAACTCCCACATTTGTAAAAACGTCTTAATGGCCCTATACGTGACCAAAATCTAGAAGGACATTCATATGGCCAGTCACCAAAAACCCAAAACAACAAAAATCTTTTTGCTCTCACCTACATTCCTTTGAAAATCCTCTACTGAGCCACACTGCCACTAGCTGCTTCATCCAGTTCATGTGGAGTGTATCCACCATTCCTTGCTGTGCCCAACCTACCTACATGCTAGAACCAAAAGACCTTAGAGTTAGGAATTCAATGCCATTGAAGATCCACTGGCTGACTTGGCTAGAACCATTTTTCCCTGAGTCAACATCAACATTGTCATGGCATTGGAGATCTCAAGAATTCCATGATTGTGTGTAACCATGAGGCTCTCCACCACTCATCTAAGGTTGTGGAAAAACCCCCTAATCACAGCTCTCTGTACAACATGGTGTCCTTTTTTATTGCCAGACAAACATCCACCATTGATGCTCCTTTCGTGGTCATCATTGTTTCCTGCACACTTCATTTGACCTATTATATCAAAAAGAGGTGGATTAACCAGGAACACAACTTTTCATCTGGTACAACTTTGACATTTTGGCCATGAAGTTCTCACAAATGCACATCTTTGACCTTGGTGGTCCTGCTTCGCTTAAACTTGTTTCACCTAGCACATTCTTAACAAAATCCATAGCAACTACATCACAATTGAATTTTGAAGAAAGTCTCTTCTCTGAAACCCTACCGCACTAGAAAGGATCTTTTGGAGACAATTTTGGGTGCTGGCGAGCCATTTCACATGCTGTGAGAATGATCAACCATAGATACAAGAATGGACCTTGCCACACCATACAAACCTCCAAACAGAAAAGAAACAACACAACAATCCACCTGGAATCCCACAATTTAACGGCATTCCTGTGCATTGGATATTATGCCACAATGTTGGGAATGAAACCTTTATCAAATCATGTTATTGGACACTTGAGGTAAAAGATTTTAAGATATAGGCAGTGAATTGATCATCATGTGGTAATGAATATACATGATTTGGGTGTGATGAAATTAATAAGACGGTGTAATGAAATGACAGTGGGGGTTTTTTAGAGTTTAATTTTAGGGGGTTCTCAGTAAACCAATTTGGACAAACTTAACCATGAATTTGGAAAAGAACTATATGTTGTTGTAAGTGGGTCTTGGTCAATACCACAATTAGCCAATAGATCTGCTGCCATATTGACTTTTCTATAACAATGTGAAAACAAGATCTGTTGAAAGGATTTACTGATTTTCATGGCTTTGTCCAATAGGGTTTTTAGTAATCAGCTTGGGCTTTGTTCCTTTGCAAAACCCGTTTATAACGAGTAAAGAATCTCTTTCAACCACAAACTTTCTCATCCCCAAAGATTTAGCAAGAACTAAACCATGAACAACCACTTCACATTCAGCCATATTGTTTGTGTGGGTGCCCAAGAGAACAGATCCCCCATGCCTAAAAAATCCATGATCATCTTAAATAACCAGATGTCCACCATCAAGCCTTGGTTGCCTCTAGAGGCACCATCAAAGTTGAGTTTCACATAGCATTCCAGGGGTGTCACCCATACAATTGATTTTCTAGCAAGATGTTTCTCATTTATTCCATTAAAGGGTGATTAATATACTTATTAATATATTATATTTTTTATGGTAATTTTTAGTTATGTTATTACTATTATATTTTTGATAAATTGATGAGAGTTCTATTGTGGCCCTTGCCCTTGAAAATTCAAAAAAGCTACTATGTACAAACAAAAATGACTTAGCCAACCAGATACTAACAAACTATGACATGTCACAATCAGAAAATGAGCAAGGAGCTCTGAACAAAACCTAAGAACTGAACATGACAAAAGATTAAACAACCCATGAGCAGAGACAAACAAAAATTGAAGGAAAGCAGTTGGGTCCTCTGATTGAGTGACTCCCCTTTATCCAATGTGATGAACTGGCTCATTATCATGATCGTGGAAACCCTCACCCACTACCATTACTACATCACCCTCAGTATGGAGACTGGGCTATCTTTACAGTCCTCTAGGTGCTAGGATTTGACACCATGAATGACTTCCATACACGTGGCAGTCTGACATACATCCCCCAGCACGTGGGAAGGGTAAACAAACTGGTAATCTCAGACTTTTCTTGATTATGAGTGACCTGTAGATGTTTGACTACCATCCTCAAATCAATACAAATATCACACATCCCCTGCAACTGGTGATAAACATCCAACGACTTCTTATTGGGCACACATAGATCATCCAAGGTTGCCTGTTGTTTTGGGCCTTATTTCAGCTCAGGAGCAACCTTGGCTCCAATCAATAAAGATGGAGAGAAGGTGCCATGTGTAGGCAAAATCAGGTGCACCACCTGATTTCTGATCTCAGGATCCAACACTTTCTCCAATTTTTGCAAAACGTCCTCAAGGATAGATGCCCTTGAGCATGCCTACCCTCTGTTGCTTGAACCCTACAGAAACAAGACACAATTCGCCAAATTTAGGGAAACAACTTGATTGTTAAAGATAATTTGTAGTCGTATAATCGTATTTGAGATTGAGCCCCTACAGAAGGGATCCCTAGGTTTCTGTGAAGCCTTTTGTTTGGTGTTTAAACCTGCACACAAAAGAGAGAATAATTGCAAAACCTGCACCCGCCAAATCAGCATACATAAGCAATAACAGAGAGAAGCATCGACCAAGCAAATGAAAAATACTCATGTAGAAGGCTAGCCCCTGCCTTGCGTTAAGAACTGGCTTATTGAGAAGCTTGCATAAGAAAACAGAGGACGCATCCCTTACATGCCAAAAAATAACTTGGCCTTGGTGGTAATAAAAGAAATGATGAATAAAGAGGCCCATTGTAACCATAAAATGGGTTACAAAATAAATCTACTTCATAATTTTATTGAAAATAATATTAAGATTACGTTGGCCCTCAAAATAGAGCAAAAAAATAGTTAAGAAAGCCCAAAGCAAAACTCAGGGTGGTGAGTTGAGATTTAGAAGAATATCCAGCTTATGCTAAGCTTCTTGCCTCTTGCTAATGATAGCCAATAATGGGGATTGATCAATTTCAATGTTTGCTAAAAGATCAGCAAACATATTGCCTTCATGGAAGCAGTGAATACAAAAGATATCTTCAAAGAACTTGTAGAGGGCTAAGGCCTCATCCAACAAACTTCTTTTTTTACACCTCAGACACTCCATTTTTCTCAAACCAAGAATAACTATTGAGGAATCACCTTCAGCTATATGCTTTTTGCAGCCTAAGTCTGAGGCCAGCGAGAAGCCTTCAATTATTATTGTCCATTTTGCTTCATTATTAGTGTTAGTTCCCAGAAGGTAGGAACCAACTCTCAATAACGATCCATTTGAGTCATGGACAACAACTCCTGTGCCAACTGATCCAGGATTACCTCTAGAGGGGCTGTCATAATTGTGTTGACAAAAGCCCTATGGGGGTTTCATCCAATGTGATCTTTTTCTAACTGGCTTATATTAGTTATATATTATCCCTATCATCCCGTCATAGGGGTTTGCTGTTGTTATTATTATTTTTTTGATTGGTACCTTAGGTTAATCCTAAAAATAGTTTAATTTTAGATTAGTACCTTAGATTAATTTTAGATTAATAAAAGTCCTTAGGTTTCTTCAAAATACTATTTGCTCATACATAAAAGTCCTTAGGTTTCTTCAAAATACTATTTAGCATATTTGTTGTTATTATTATTTTTTGATTGGTACCTTGGGAATTTTTAGTCTGGTCCAAGCTGGTGGGGCACAAATATGGATCCTCCTCCCGAAACTAAATCACTTCATCCATTAAGGACCAACTCAACCAACACATTGACTTAAACACCATATTTAACTTAGAAGACATAGAAGTCCACAATGGAAGTCCAAGAGTCATCACTTACAATTCCACCCAAGATGTCACTATGGTTGAACTTGGGTCTTCATAATGAGAACCCAATGCTTTCAGCAATTGAGCTCAACCCCTTTGACATTATTATTATGCTTAAGGTTTTGAATCAAGGGTATCCATGGGTTGCTGATCATCCATTCTCCATCTTTGTTGATATTGTTAGTCTGCTGCAAGATTTCAATGACTTCTCTAAGGTGTCTTTGCATAGCTTTCTTCCCTTGTCAACACTTTTGCTTTGTTAATGCAAATACAATGCTTAGTTGCTAGTGCTGATTTTTTTACTATACCATCTTTAGTAGTGTGATCATGTTCATTAATTCTTGTTTGAATGGATCTGCCCATTTCTCCAATAAATGGTCTTCCACATGTGCACTCAATCATGTACACGACGCTATTCTTCTTTGGATCACACCTATCCTTAACTGAGCTCTGTTTTTTAAGAAAATAATGGGTAGGAAGAGGTCTCAATACCTATTTACTAAGGATTTTTGCTAATTCATTTATTATCATGGTCCTTTTCTTTTTCATTTGTTTCCTTCTTTTCATATTCAAATGCCTTCTTAATTTGATTTTCCTTATACCCTTTCTTCTTAAGTACCCTTATGAGGTGATCTTTCTCCAAATATGTTTTTGTGTAGGGTGATGATGTGATTCCGCTTGTAGGTATAATCCATTGTCTTTTTCCTATAAGCTTGGTGTGAAAGGGATCCTTCTTCGTTTCTACTGAAAAGCACATTAAAATGAGATATAACCAGTTTCTTCTGATTCCATCGTGAACTGCATCTGTGGTGAAAGGACATGATGCCGATAAACATTTGTCCCATCTATAAATGTCTTCCATAAACAATTATTTTAACGGATAAGTTTCAAGTGATTTCTTTTCAAAGTTATTCATGAAAAGGTTGGCCACACTTAGATAGGGGAGAACCCTTGCTCATATATTTCACCCTCAACACTAAATAATGTTGAATTTAGATACAATTTGACCAATTTTGTAGTTTCTTCATCAGTAATCCATGAATGACTTCTATTGCTTGCTTAATTGGTATTTTTGTGGAGAGTGACATGACATCAAGGTTAATAACAATTCCTTTGTACTTCGCTTTTTGTTCCTTATGAATACAATAAAAAGCTGAGGAGTTTTTATTTGGGAGTTGCTTTTCAAAATGATTTAAGCTTAACAAAGGAAGCTAATTGATGTGTTGGCAACTTAATAATATCAACAATTAGTCTCATTGTTTTATCTAAGGTTGATCATAGATCTTGGAGTAATTTCTAATTTTGGTAGGACTTGTTTGTTAATTGTTTTGTCAAGATTTTGTGCTTCTGATTGAGCAATTGTGCATTTAGCTTTTTTATAAGGAAAATTGTCATTTTGAAGTGGCAATTGCTGAATGGTATGCATAAAGTAGACTGACTATAATCACCATCTTCCAGATCTACTAATATTTATTTCATGGAGTTTCATTCCTGAGGGCTGGCATTAAGGTGCATGGAAAAAATGGCTTGGATGCATATATGGAATACTCCATCTCCTTAGAGACCTTGTGATAGTTTTGAAGACATATAAGAAAAAATTGACATTAGATGAATATCAGTAAATGTATAAGTATAATCCTACAATAATTAGTGTCTTAATGAGGCAGAGAATTACAGCTGCAGTTGCTTCAGTTGTACTCCTCTTTTCTATTTTTTTCTCCTCTAGCAAGGAGAGCCTTCTTCACTTAGGTAACCTTGTGTTCCATTAAAACACAATTTCAGATCTTGGCCAGAGATTTGATGTCCTCTCTCATTTGAAAGCTAGATCTTTTTAGGTTCTCTTTGAGTGATCCTAGAATTTCCTGGCTTTGCTTAACTAATTTTTTTGTCCCTAGTACTATCTGTGATAATCAAATCCACAAATGATATGGCATCATAACCATAGAAGGCTTTGAAAGGTGTCAGCCCAATGGACATATTGTAACAATACTCCTCTAAATAGAGCCATTTGGTCCAGGCTGTCTGATATGTGGCTATGTAGTTTCAGAAATAGCCTTCAATCCACTTATTGACTATTTCTCTGAAATATTCCGAGCCAAATTTTTTCGTTTTTCAAATTCAAATTACAACATTCAGGCAAATGCACCCGTTAAGGTTAGATGGATAAACCGAAACGTGCAAGAAAGTAAACTCACGATGCAGAAGGGAACTCAACGTCAAGTATGTGCTACCCAATCCAAGGTGGAGTGAGGGGCGACCATATGACGGAGTGAATTACAGAAAGCAAAGCTTGAAAGAACTGCTGAATCACGAAACTACTCAACACCCAGAATGTGCTTGCTCACCCAGAATGGGAAGTAGCTACCATAGGGCGGAGTTATACTATTTCAACTAGTACAGTAAGCAAACTAGAAGGAAATGCTGAATATTGAATCTACTCTACACCCAGAATGTGCTTGCTGACCCAAGACGGGAAAGTAGCGACCATAGGGCGGAGATGGATTACATACAATATCAAAATGCTGAAAGAGATAACATTACAATCTGACTGAGCAAGAATCTAAGACCGACAGTACTACTGCCAGCATACAATTTGAAAGATTTCAACTTGCTTATCAATTACAATCCAACATATGAGAGACTTGCACTAATTTTAGAACATTCCTTTGCTATGAAAGAGACTGAAATTGAAGGAATTAATTAATAGATCCAACCTTTTTGAAGCTTGCCCACCAATGATGAAGTATGCCGCAAGATCTGAATATCCTTCCAAACTCATCAAGAACAAGATGCAGCTTTCTTCATTCTGCCTAACAGACCTGTGTTTTTCATCATAGACAGCAATATATATTCCTTGGAAATTTCGTAACTCCCTTGAAACTCAAGCAAACAATCTAAAATTGAATGCAAAACACAAGTATAATGAAGGCGCCCAACTTAGGAACAGAAAACAGAGCCAAAGAGCAGATTATATTTAATGGCGTGAATCCCAAGGATCTGCAGATGGTACGGCCCAGGTACAGGGGCGATTTTCACTTATAAAATCTGACAATGCTTCAAAAAATCTATAACCTTGCTCAAAGAGGCGCCTAGTCTAGAACAATGAGTTTATGCAATACCCATAAGACATATTTTTGTATTTTTAGATTTATCAATAAAACAACGAATCTGCTAAATCTAATATGCTGAAAACAGAAATTCTAAGATGCTCAAACTGATCCTAAATGTATGAATGCGGATTACAATGCAACAATTCCAAGAACTCACACTATACTAACAATCATCACTAGTCGTTATCTTACAAACGAGAAGAGATGCCCAATGGTTAGGAGGTCTTCATCCCTCGAAGTGATCCAGATTCAATCCGGCAGCATAACGGTGTATTTTCCAAGATAACCCAAACTGATGCACAAGCCCTCTTCTTATAAGTTTCGTTTGACTTCACGAAACCCTAAAATCATCTTTTAGGTCAAATTCCCTGATCTCCTCAAGAAGGCGTACTTTCTCCTTCAAAGATTAATAAATGGTATTTTAATTAAAAGTCAATCTTGAAAGGTGCGCCCAATATAAGCTTGCTTGACTTAGGCAATAATTAAAATAATCATTTAATGAGGGCGCCACCCTCAATGGCCCCTTCTTAAAACATCTTTAAGTCATTACTTCTAAGCCCAAGGTCAACATTAAAATATAATATTTAAATGTGCCTTTAATGAAATAACTTAACTTATCCCTCCGGAGGCGCACTGAAGCCAAAACTGATCCAAACAACTGACCACTGAAACAGGAAGTCAACCGAGCTGAACATCATCTGACAAGCTGCCAAAAATAGAATTTACTAAAAATAGTAAATTCCAAAAAGTACCCAGAATGCCGGAATGATCATACCACTGCGAAGCCCTCTGAAAACCCAGAAGGAATCCGCCATTAAAATTGACATCTTCGAACAATAACCTCCTCAAAATTAGGAAACCCTAATTTTAACTTCCGACTAGCCTCCGGGTTCCCAAGGAAAGGCTAACGATCACTGAAAAAGTCAGGCTCGAAAAGGGGACATTACATTCTCTTTGTCCATCAGTCTGTGGATTGCAACTAGTACATTGTAATAATTTAGTTTCAGTTAGATGAAAGAGTTCTTGCCAGAACAAATTGAGGAACTGACTATCTCTATCATTTACTATGTCTTTTGGCAATCCATGTAATCGAAAAACTTCTTTGAAAAATAATTTGGCTACTTGAGATACCTTAACTCTGTAGCTATGGCAAAGAAATGCCCATACTGAGAAAGTCTATCAACCACCACATATAAACAATCTTTACCATGTGACTTAGGGAGTCTGGTAATGAAATCCATAGATGTACTTTCCCATTTTTGGTTTGGAATCGGTATGGTTGTAATAACCCTGTGGGAAAGACATGTTCTATTTTATTTTTTAAGTAGATAAGGCAGTCCCTAACGTACTTATGTATCTCTCCTTTGAGATCCTTCCATAGAAATCTCTCCCCAATCTGTCGGTAGGTTTTAAAGTAGCCTTGATGTCTTGCTAGGGGTATATCATGTGCAGCCTTCAAAATCTTATTGCAGCCTTTAAAATCTTATTCTTGATCTTTGATCTTGGGCTAAGATAAATTCTGTCTTTATATAGAATAAGGTCATCTACTACCTTGTATATTTTGTCATGGATCTTTCCTTCCTAAAATTTCCATAGCAAATGCATCTTTGCCGTGCTCTATTATTATGTTAGCTTTCCAATCAATATAATTTTGTGATAATAAACATAAGTTAGGCTTTCTTGATAGAGCATCAGCTACCACATTATTCTAACCTTTGATGTATTCAATGTCAAAGTTATAGGCTTGAAGCTTGTTTACCCATTTTTGTTGCTTGTTGTTTAGATCTCTTTGGTTAAGCAAAAACTTCAAACTATTGTGGTTTGTTTTGACCACAAACTTTCCACAAACTAGATATTGTCTAAATTTGTCTAGGGCATGAATTATAACTAATTTTTCCTTATCATAGATTGAATAACTCTTTTCAATTTTCTTAAACATTTGGCTTTCAAAAGCTATCGGATGTCCTTTTTGCATTAATATTGCCCCAACTCCTTCACTTGATGCATCACATGTTAGGACAAACAAAAGTGGGAAATCTAGAATGGCAAGTATAGGACATGAGATTACTACTTCCTTGAGTTTATTAAAGGCTTTTTGAGTTGCTTTTGTCCATGCAAATGCTCCCTTCTTGGTTAAATCTGTTAATGGAATGGCTAGTTGAGAGAATCCTTTACAAATCTTCTATAATAGCTACAACATCAATGACATATCCTAAACAGAGAATCTCCGTTAACCCAAACTCACATTTGGACTCCTTAGCATAAAAGGACTATTGCTCTAATATTCCCAAAGCTTCATCCAAATGTTGTAGATGTTCTTCCCATAATTTGCTGTAGATCAAGGTATCATCAAAGAATACTAGGACAAACTTTCTCAATCGATTTTTGAATACATGGTTCATACATAATTGGAAAGTGGCGGGAGCATTAGTTAAGCCAAAGGGCATAACTAAAAATTAAAAATGTTCAAAATGACATCCAAAAGCAGTCTTATGCACATCTTCTTCTTGCACTTGTATTTGATGATATCTTGATCTCAAGTCAATTTTTAGGAAGTACACCACTCCATGTAATTCATCAATTAACTCATCAATTCTGGGAATGAGATATCTATTTTTAATAGTTTTTTTTTGTTTAAAGCCCTGAAATCTATGCACATTTGCATAGTTTCATATTTCTTTTTTACTAAGACAATTGAAGATGCAAAAGGGCTAGAACTTGACCTAATAAGACCCATCTCAAGAAGTTCTTTAATTGTTTTTCCAATTTCTTCCTTAGATCTTCGTGGATGCCTATAATGAGTAGTTATTATGAATTTTGTTCTTGTTTCAAGTTCTATAATATGTGGAAACCCTCTATCCGGAAGTAATTATGAAGGAATGTTTTTAAAAGCCATGCTATGCTTGTCCAAGATTTTTTGTATGTCCATATGATAGGATTTCTCGCTTGTAATGGCTATAGATGTTACTAAACATTGTGCTGCCCATGCGACTTGTCCACTCGTAAAACATCTTTCCATTCTTTTTGTTGATATAGTTCTAGGGGCTCCATCTAAAATGCCTTGTAACAGTATGTCTTTGCCTACTGATTTGAATCTTAATTCCATTGTCTGGTAATTTTGTGTAAACTCTACCAAAGAGTGTAGCCATTGCACTTATAGCGGTTTCTTCTATGCCCATCACATAGAAGTCATCTTGCATTTTGTGTCTACCAAGGGTAACTTCCAATTGTTGAATTTTCTTAGTGCTTGGGATGGTAAAACTGTTTGCTTCAATAACATTGAATCTGTTGAAACTTCTGTTTGTAACACTCTTCTAGCTACTAATCCTTCAATAAAATTGTGTGTCGTTCCATTATCAATTAGGACTGTAACTTTGTGCCTTTGTAGGACTCCACGTTCTTGAAAAAGGATGATATTTTGGAGCACTTGACAAGGTTGCAAGCACACCCTTTGAATATTCACTTTCTTCCTTTGATTTAATTTCGCCTTTCAAGTACTTTGGGTTTTGGTTCTTCCTCCTCATCGGACATTACTTCTATGTAATGCACCTTTTCCCAAACAACGGTGTCTAGGTTCTCATGGTTTTATGAAGGAAAAGCATAATTTGTTTCAGCACAATTCATCTTCGGTTACTTCATCAAAATTATTACTCTTTGGTGGTAAAGTCTATTAGAATAATTAAATTATATCTCTTTTTAATGGTCAATTATGTACATTATGTAATATATTAGTGTGGATTTATTTCTTCTTTCTTCTTCAGTGTAGATTTAGAAGCTTTAACTCTTATTTGTAAATACATCGAATATTTTTACCATATTCTTTGTTATATGGTATCAAAGCTGATTTTTTTTCGAATTTCTTAGGGGCCCGTTTTTATTCATAATCTGTAATTTGTGATTTATCATGTGGGATTCTGATAAGGTCGAGGGATTTTTTTACTGCTAAAAATTGCACAACCTCCTGTCCTTCTGATTCGTGGATTTTCTCCATTCTTGTTGCACGCGATTCTGTGTTTTTCGTGGCCATTTTCTCCAGATCCTTGCACGATTTTTTTCCTTTTGTCCGCGTGTGACTACTCTCTCCACTTCTTTGGCCGCGTGTGAGGACTTCTGATCGTGTTTGTTTAAGGGTTTTCGAGTGTCGCTCATTTCTGGCCGCAAATCTCTTGTTTTTAGCGCGTGACCAAGGGCGTCGTTTCTTGTCTCTTTTGATGACGCACAACCAGATTTTCTTCTTTTCTGCCCACGTTTCTGAGTCTTTTTATGCACATTTTTTGAGTGCCTGTGTCTTCCTGAAAAACATGAGTTACAAACTCGCTTGAAGACTTATTTTTTGAGCATTCTTTCAAATGCGGGTTTCTGAAAGAAAAAAAATCACGTCTTTTTTTGCATCTTTCTGTGCGCACATCTTCTACTCCTGCTCTCTGTTCACCGGTTTCTGTGCTCTGCCAGTGTGATACGACCTCCATTTTTGGGTCGATGTTAAATAAATTCTGGGTGTCTTGATTTTTGTGGCTGTTTTTTGATAACAGATTCTTTCTGGGTTTTGGGCAAAGATTTTTGGGTTGTCATTAAAATTTTTTGGGTGCCTTGAAATCCATGCATTGGGTTTTGTGCAAGCGGGTTTGCCTAAAAATTTGTGTCTGCAACTGCCTCAGTTTTTTCGGGATTAGTGCAATCAGTTTTATCATCTCTTTTGTTTTCCTTTTTTCTTGTGCCTCGAAAAGCGTGCAAGATGGCGAGTTTGACCAACATAATGTTGGAAGGTAGTTAACAATTCAATGGTAGAAACTATAATACCTGGAAGCAGTGAATGATGATTATCTTCGAATATCACTGCCTTGATTAGATCATTCTGGGTAAAAAGACAAGACCACTATCGGATGATAAAGACCAGGAAAAGTTTGATGAGCAAAATTGTAAAGTAGTGATGCTCATTAAGCTATCTGTCACCGATGATCAACTTCTATAGGTTCTGTCTGACAAATCAACTACTGAGATTTGGGAGCATTTGAAAACCTTGCATGAGACCTCTAAGAAGAGCCTTGCGTTCTTTCTAAAGAACCAATTGTTCTCCATCATGATGGATGAGAGAATGTCCTTATAGGAGCATCTGACAAAGATTCAGGACATCCGTGATCAGCTGGAGGCGATTGGTTGGAAGATGGAGGAAGAAGACATGGTAGTCATCACTTTGAAAAGTCTACCGAAGTCTTATGAGCACTTTGTTGAAACTCTCAACATTACATCGACTAATGTTGATTTGAAATTTTTCAAAGCTCTGTACCAAACTTTTGCAGCAGGAATGTTGGAGACAACAGTTTGGTAGTAGTGCTTCTTCGTCTTCTACAGAGCAAGCCTTTGCAGCCAAGTCTTAGGCTAAGAATAAAGGGAAAAGTCAGCCTCCACAGCAGAAAGGCTCAAGTCAACCTCGGGACAGCCCCAAGAAGAAGAACATTCAATGTAATTACTGCCAGAAATATGGTCATATGAAGAAGGATTGTCGTTAACGTTTGGCTTCTGAACAAAAGAAGCAGGGAGGGTCTCAGCTGAAAGCAAATGTTGCTGAGCACACTGAGCAGGAGTCTGCCTTTTATGCCTTTGTGGCTAAAAGACTTGCAGATCATGTGAAGTCCTCTGCCTGGTATATTGATTTAGGTGCTTCGCGACACTTCACCCATCGACATGATTGGTTCACCAACTTCTCTCCTTTCAGTGATTCAGTTATTTTTGGAGGATGTGAAGAGTATACTATTTTCGGCAAGGGCAATGTTCAGATTCAGTTTGTTGGGAGGAATCTCATATTCCTCAATGTATACTACGTTCTTGGCATGGAATTGAACCTTTTCTCTGTCAGTTAGATTATGCGACACTCTCCTTAGTTGGATGTGGTATTCGGTGCACATAAGTGTTCGATTGTTGATCGAGAGACTCACGCCACTGTGGTTGTTGGCATTGAGGATCATGGTCTATATAGACTTGTGGATACAGGCGATTTTCCAGAGTTAGCCATGGCAGCTTGAAATTCTTCCATCAACAGTCTTTGGCATCAACCTTATGGGCACTTAAATGTGCACTATCTCTCTTAGCTATCTCGAGAGGGACTTGTAGCTAGTTTACCTGAGATCCAAACTCAGCATCATGGAGTTTGTGGAGCTTGTCAAGCTGGGAAGCAACACATGACACCGTTCCTGGATGGTGACTCATGGCAAGCCTCCAAGGTACTACAATTGGTTCACACTGATGTATGTGGGCCAATGAATACACCTGTTATTGGTTGCAAGTATTTCTTGCTTTTTGTTGATGATTTCAATCGTAAAATGTGGGTGTACTTTCTTAGACTAAATCAGATGTGTTTATTGTATTTCAGAAGTTTAAGGCCTTAGTAGAGAGAGTCTAGCTACTCCATAGTCACTCTTAGGTCAGATAATGGTGGGGGGATTTTGTTCTACTGATTTCTCCAACTTCTGTGATATACACGACATCAAACACCAGTTAACCACACCCTACATTCCTTAGCAAAACGATGTTGTAGATCGGTGCAACTGCACAATCACTGAGATGGCTTGCTCGATGTTACAACACAGGAGTGTTCCTAAGAAATATTGGGTAGAGACAGTTTGCACTGCCGTCTATCTCCTTAATTAGTCTCCTACACAGGCTGTTAAGGAGAAGACTCCTGAGAAGACATTGATCGTCTCATCTTCAGTCGTGATGTTGTCTTTGATGAAGAACGAGGACCCTTTTACCTTTCCTCGGTTGTGCAAAATTCTAAGGATCAACCTTTGAAGGCTTTTGATTTGGGTGTCCCTCTTCCGTTAGGTCCACCTGATGGCAGGGATGATGCAGATTCTGTTTTTGATGACACTCAACCCGATTTTCCTCTGGACGATGTTGATCTTCCACCTGTTGAACCTGTTCCAGATCCAGTACTAGTTCTAGCTCCTCGTCATGCATTCGATGTTGGCACTTCTACTCTCTGGCCTAAATGTTGGGCTAAGACCATTGGTGATCTTCATGATGATGAGCTCATTGAGTGTAGATCTTCTAGAAACAAAAGCAAACAATAGCATTCAAGTAATTTTGCTCTCATGGCCAACATTCACAGTGTTTATGAGCCTCAAACATATTCAGCGGCTAAAGGAATTCCTGAGTGGGAACAGGCTATGGAGGCTGAATACCATAGTCTTTAGAAGAATAACACTTGGGTCCTTTCTGATCTTCCTCCAGGGAAGAAGCCCATTAGCTGCAAATGGGTGTATAAGGTTAAGTACAACAGTGATGGAACCCTTGACAAGTACAAAGCTTGTCTTGTTGCTAGGAGGTTCTCACAGAAGGAAGGCATTGACTACGAGGAGACTTTTGCTCCTACAACCAAGATGAGTACCATTCGGCTCGTCCTTGCCTTGGCAGCCTAGTTTGGTTGGAAAGTCCATCCGATGGATGTCAAAAGTGCATTCCTCAATAGTGAGTTGAGGGAAGAAGTCTACATGACGCAGCCTCTAGGGTTCAAGGTTGCTGGTAAAGAACACCAGGTGTGCAGACTGGTGAAAGCACTCTATGGTCTAAAACAAACTCCTTGGGCTTGGTACATCAAGATCGACAAGTACCTCTCAGATCATGGCTTTCAGAGGAGTTCATCTGATTCTAATCTATATGTAAAACACACTGGTAGTGATATTCTTATTCTTGTTGTCTATGTTGATGACCTGATCATTACTGGCAGCTCGCCACATTTGATTGATGAGATCAAACAGGATTTGTGCAGCTCATTTGACATGACAAATTTAGGACTTTTGCATTATTGTTTAGGTGTTGAGGTTTGGCATACAGAGAGCAGTATCTTCATCTCTTAGTCCAAATATGCTCGAAGTCTACTGAATAAGTTCCTATTGCATGATTGCAAACTTGCCTCCACACCTATGGAAAAAGGGCTGAAGTTGTCAGCTAAATCAGATTCACCTGTAGTGGATGAATCCTTGTTCAGACAACTAGTGGGCAACCTCATCTATCTCACTGCCACTAGACTTGACCTCAGTTTTGTAGTGAGCTACATTTCATGCTTCATGACAACCCCCAAGGCTAGCAGTGAAGCGTGTGCTGCACTATGTGAAGGGCACTTCTGATTATGGACTTCTTTACACTAGGAGTCATGATCCTAGCCTCATTGGTTACACAGACTTAGATTGGACAGGTTCGGTTGATGACAAAAAATCAACATTTGGGTATGTTTTTCAGTTTGGGATCTAGTGCAACCACTTGGACTAGTAAAAAGCAGCAGGCAGTGGCTCTTTCCTCGACAGAAGCAGAGTATCAAGGAACAATTAAGGTAGCATGTGAGGCAGTTTGGCTTCGCCGGATGCTTGCGGATATGCAAATATCTCAAGTAGGTTTGACTCCCTTGTTCTGTGATAATCAGGGAGTTCTCAAACTTGCCAAAAATCCAGTCTTCCATGAAAGAACCAAGCATGTGGAAATTCATTGTCACTTCATTCGGAAGCTTGTTGAAGACGGATCAATTCAGTTGCTGTATGTTCCAATAGAGGATTAGACAATAGATATTCTCACCAAGTCTTTGAGCCCGGAAAAGTTTGTCAAATTTAGGGGGTTGCTTGGTGTAGTTGACAGATTGACCATTAAGGGAGGGTATTAGAATAATTAAATTATATCTCTTTTTAATGGTCAATTATGTACATTATGTAATACATTAGTGTAGATTTATTTCTTCGTTCTTCTTTAGTGTAGATTTAGAAGCTTTCAATTTTCTTTCTAAATCTCGCTCTTGTGAATTCTATAATCTTCGACTCTTATTTGTAAATACATTGAATATTTTTACCATATTCTTTGTTATAATGTCTTTTGTTGAGAAAAACCCTTTTGAAAAGGTTTCATATTTGCCCCTACAAGAGGGTTTTTTCGGAAATAACTTATTCTTAGCTACAAAAGTTCTTAAGTTCAAAGTTCTTTTGATAGCCTCTTGATGGGTTAATGGGCCAAATACCTTAATTAAACCCCTAAGAGGTTTAGTCAGTCCTTCGATAAAAAGGAGTAGGGCAATTAATTTTCTTTCTCGTTTTAATTGTGCCAATTCTCTAAAATGGGCTTTTGAATCCTTTCAATTGAATCTCTCAATTAACCTTTTGCAAAACTCATCATTTGTCTATTAGTCTATGACCTTGGGTAACCAACTCATGGCACCACTATTCACGAGCTGATCCATCCAAGTGGAAGGTTGCAAATTTGATGGCATTGTCCTCGATCATTGGTTTCAATGATAGGTATGAATCTAATTTCTACACCCATGCATGAGCAATACACTTGTTAGATCCATCAAATGTAGATAATGTTAATTTACCCAAAGTTTGTTGATGTTCATTTTGTCTTGGCTGGGGTCTAGGCTTCATTCTTGATCTGTTTCTTCCTCTCTTTGTATTTATGTAATTTGTGAGAGACATTGATTGTTGAATTTCTCTAGGGAGATTTCTATATTCTACATAACAAGCTGCAATATCATCTTGCATTAAATTTTGTGTTTCTTCAATGGAAATTTCTTCTCCCCTTTGAATGAAAGTGGGATGAAGGGGTCTATCCATCTCTACCCAAACTTGTTTTTTTGTGTGACTTTTATGCTCATTATTGTTATTGTTAGAAGTTTCCCCACTATCTTTGATTATTGTAATTTTCTACATTAATCTTATGTAAAATATGCCTCTTATCATAAGGTCAATTTTTTTATCTATTTTATTATTTGCATAATCACAGTTTTTATTCTCCCAAACCATTTTTACTTCTGTTGTCTTGAGATCTAAAATGTTTTCGATCAGTTTGTGCTTAGAATTTTGGGTTTTTCTTAGTTCTCTTTTACAATATCTGATGGCTCTGTCACTAAATTGCATATCGAGGAAGACTCACAGGCTGGCAGGATCTAGCTCCAATACAATTTGTGTCCCTTTTTTTGATTTTTTCTTATTTTTCCTTAAACATAATAAAATGTAACTTACAGTAAAACTTGCACAGTCAATTATCAATAAGAATTTTCTGATTTTATTACTAACTTAATGATTATTGTTAGATTTGATTTTTAGTGTTTTGGACACTCAAAATTAGCTTTAGATTTATTTCAAATATTTGCTCTTATAGAATTATTGAAATACTTGAAGTTTGCAGTAGTTTAACACACTGAAATGCCTTTGGAAAATAACTTCCAATATGCTTTAGTTGGGTTTTCATCCACCAACTCTGCAAGAAAAAAGAAGAGAGTTTTCATTCTTTAATTTTCAGGCCTAGAGGGGTTTCATCCTCATGCTGTTGGAACGTGATCTCTGCTCAACAAGAGATGAAATCAAATATATAAAGATGCCTTCAATGATACCTTCCATCCTCCTTGCTTGACTTCTTTTATATCCTTCTCTTCCAAAGGACGCCACCCTTCATTTGTCTTTTAGCAACAAATTAATTTTTAATTAACTTTTTTTTTTCTTCCTTAAGACAGGTGCTGCCCATTCATAAAACATCTTAATGAAAGGCTGCCCCCTTAATATCAAATTAAGGAGGGGGCATCACAAAAGGAAGTAAGGTTTTCTTTACTACCTCATTAGCCAGATCTTGGGTTCTTGTTTGTAGCTATATGTTTCTTCTTGGGTTTGATGGAACCTTCTTTATTCTTATTCCCTTAAATCTTTTATCATTCTGGGTCTTCTTTTGAAAAATGGGACATTCACGAAGGAAGTGATCATATTTGTGGCATCCCCTGCATCTAAAGGGAATAATTTCATAATGGAGGGCTCGAGACCATTCAAAATCTCCAATTTCAGGGTTATAGTCTTTGGAAGTGGGGAGGACAGCTGAAATTCCACACAGATCCGAGCATAAACGAAGCCTTTTCCATGATAAGGGCGAGAGATATCAATAGCCACCCCAAAGATTTGGCAATCATCTCAAACACTTAAGGTGTCCAGAATTCTTTGGGGAGGACATATATGTGTATCCAAACAGGGGCTGTAGCAGGGATTTCCTCAGAAGAATTGAATCCCATTTGCCAATGCTTCATAACTAGATCTGCATTTCGGTAGAAATGAGGCCCACCTTAAAAAACCCCATCCGCCAGTTTCATTGGCAAAAATGGCTTTAAAATAGCCCTTCGTACAAGACTGAAGCTGGAATTCTCCATTAGTCTTCCAATTTTTCCTGTTGTAAAGATAGATTTCTTCTAGAGAAAGCTGGGAGCCCAAGAAATGACAAATCAAACCTCTACCTTGGAAGGTGGAGACATTTTGCCTGAATACCTCCACATCCAGTTTAGCAAGTGGAGAATCCTCAAGGCTGGCATGCAAAAATTGGATCCATTACCTGGTAGAGCCATCTTCTTTATGCCTGCTGCTGCTATCACAACATTGATCTCCTTCTCTAGGATCAAAGACCCAGATCCAGCTATTGTGTCCCTAAACGAATGGCCAGAAGCCATTGGAGGTGAAACTAGAGATCAAATTCCCAGAAAATTGTGGAAGGCATGCAAAGAAAGGTTAAAAAAAACAAATAAATCACCAAACCTGAGCAGAGCTCATTCATTACCTTCTAAGATGGAATTTTGGTTTTAAACTTTTATGTCATCTTAAGTTGGCATGTTTTAACTTCTGATTTTGATGTATTTTAGATTTTTCACTATGTTCTTTATTTATATCCTGTATCTATTTCTTTCTGCTGCTGTCCAGAACTTGTAAATTTCTAAGGCATCATAATTCCATTCTTGCAAAAATAACTTGTAATCACTTTTTAATATGCAGGACTGTATGAGTGGAATGCTAAATGATTGGCAAGAGAATCTGGCTATAATTGTTGCAAACAGAACACAAGGTGATGAGCGTGTTATTGTCCATCTTGGGGATTGTCTGTGGAAGGAAAGAGGCGAGGTTTGTGATTTATATGTTCGTCTTGTTATCTCAGCAGTATTTGTATATTGTTATCCATGGAAAACTTAAATACCTGGTTGCAATCTTTGAAACAGGTTGCTGCTGCACACACTTGTTACCTTGTTGCGGAAGCAAATTTTGAGTACTTTTCAGACAGTGCAAGACTTTGCCTAGTTGGTGCAGATCATTGGAAGTTTCCACGGACTTATGCTAGTCCAGAGGCTATTCAGGTGATTATTTGACTATAGTGATTCTTCAGCTTTGAATCCCCTTTATGGACTTATCTTTCATCTTGTAAGTGCCTTTTTGGACTTTTCAAAGTTGAGATTGATCTTCATACATTTGGAACATGTCCTATATACGAGGCTTTGAGTAGAGGAAAAACATATCAACATCAGAAGATAACAAATTTCTTTGATACTAATGGCAATTTTAATGGTGGAATACTCATTATCACAAAAATTGACATCATGTTTATATCTTATTCGCATCACAAACCTTGGATGAAGTATGGATCACCTTTACTGTGGACTGTAGTAAGCTTGAAACATGTTCTTAAGATTCTAAACATGGTTTCCACTTGAACGTACCTCATGTTATTCACACCACAACCTCGTTACATGTTGCTGGGATTATGGGTCAGCTAATTGTGAGGGGAGTTTAAACTGGCATCTGTTCTTATGAGCACCTCTCACTGCTTTTAATGTCAGAACATCTTTTCATCAATGCTTCTATCTTGTATCATATAATGTCTTCCCAAGAAGCTGATGGACTGCTCAGGATTAAGGTTCCAAAATGGCAGATTTTTTTTTTCTTTGGTTGGAAAGCGTTCTGTTCATTAAGTTTCTCTGAAACTTCAAAATTTAAAGGATATAGAAGCAAAGGATGATAAATATCATCAGAGAAATATTAGCTAAATATTACTGTATTGGTTTTTCATTTCTATTTATACTTTGGTATATTTTACTTGTGATTGCTTGAATTATACCTTACCTTTTGTTATTGTTGATATTGTTTGTGCAGAGGACAGAATTGTATGAGTATGCAAAATTGCTTGGTAATCCACAATATATTTTGTTACCTTTTCAGCCCTACAAGCTAATATATGCCCAAATGTTGGCCGAAGTTGGAAAAGTTTCTGATTCATTGAGGTAATTGAAGGACACTACATGTTATTTCTGGCTTTCAATCATTGTTTGTTCTGCCAATATTAGCAAGCTTTTATTCCCCTCTCAATTTTCATCAGTAACTTGTTGGTATTAGATACTGTCAAGCTGTTTCAAGAATCCTAAAGAATGCTGGTCGTGCACCTGAAGTTGAGGCATGCAGACAACTGGCGTCGTCAATGGAGGAGCGCCTACGCATTCATACACAGGTCTGTCTTGCTGAAATCAGCAATGCTTTTTTGAAGAATACATGAGGAGGATTAGTCAAGTATAAGTTTAACCTTGGTTCATTAATATTTTGACTCAGGGAGGATATAGCTCAAACCTTGCTGCTTCAAAGTTAGTTGGAAGGTTCTTAACCACCATTGATCGGGGCATCCACAAAATTATTGGTGCCCCTCCTCCACTGCCATCAGATTCACAAACTAATCTTCAAAACAGTGATTTAGGTTCATATTCAAATGTGCCAAAATCTGCAAATGCTATGCCTCATCTGATTGCAACACCATTGATGCCATCAGCATCCATGGAGCCAATAAGTGAATGGACAGGTAATAACAGCAAAGCCACAATGCAGACTAGAAGTGTTTCAGAGCCTAACTTCATTAGAAGTCCACAAGAGGTAGTTTTTACTCCTGCTTACGTTAAGTTTATTTATTCATTATTGGGATCTCACATATTATTTTTATTAATTCATAATTGGAATTTATTTATATGGGAAAATTAAAATTGGGCTTCTAGAGATATGTGGGGCTCATTTTTTATTTCTATACAATCATGGTAAACATGGGGGGTATTTGAAGAAACCATAAAAAATTATTGCAAAATCTGTACAGAACCAGTCGAGCTTTCCAAGTTCAAAGGTGGAATCCTCACCATCTAGAGCTCAGAATACTGCAGCAACTTCTGGTGGACAAAGCCGTTTTGGTCGCTTTGGTTCTCAAATTTTTCAGAAAGCAGTGGGCCTCATTTCCAAAGCTGCTCACAATGAGGTTAGTCTAAAATATTTTAAACGGTTGGGAGATATTTGCTGTAAAGTTTTTGGCTGCAACCAACAAAAGCCATACATTACCTTGTCTGCTCTTTATACAGGCTAAACTGGGAGAGAAAAACAAGTTCTATTATGATGAAAAGCTCAAGCGATGGGTTGAAGAAGGAGCAGTGCCACCACCTGAAGAACCAGCATTATCAGCACCTCCTACCAGTGCTGCTTTCATTTCAAATTCACAGACCTCTGAATCAGGTTATAACATAGGCAGTGCCCTTAATGGTCAAAATGTTCTCTCTAATGGAGGATCTGAAAGCAGAATCACCTCATCATCAGAGCAAGTTTCAGGAATGCCTCCAGTTCCTCCAAGTATGAATCAATTTTCAGCACGTAATCGTCTTCACGGGGTTCGTTCAAGGTGTGATACGTGCTTCAGTTTTTTGTTGAAACTTGAAGCAAAAATAATATTTTCCCTTGAAAAAAGGCCAACAAACATCCTCCTACAGTCTAGAGACTATAGACTATATATTATTGTGTTGTGAACTTGTGATTATTGTTTCTGTTAGAACTAGAAGGATGAAAAGAAAGAAATTATACTAAAAACACAAATAATGAAAGCAGTTTCCATGGGCTTCTAGTTTTACTCCAATTATGTATTGAACTTTGCTGACATTTCATTTACCACATATATTATTTAGAAACACATTATCATCTTTCACCATTCCTAATAGAACGCTGTGACCATGCTTGTTGCTTACAGGTATGTTGATACTTTCAATAAATCTGGAGGGACCACACCATCAAAGTCATTCAATTCACCTGTCATTCCTGCAGCTAGACCAGGAAGATTACCCGCTACAGCAAACTTTTTTATCCCTACACCTGCAGCTCTTGATTCAAACTCTATTGAGACAACTGATATTTCTGAGGAAAAGAGCTCGGTGGTGTCACACACATCTATGGAAAGTGTCCCTAATGTGCCAACGGATTTGTGTTCAGAATCTTCTGGGTCAGAGGAGAAATTACCAAAGGGTACTAGTTCTCTACAGCGATTTTCAAGTGCTGATAATGTTGCACATTTTGCTAATAAAGGATTTTCTGATAGTGAAAATAGAAGTGTGGCACTTTCTTCTCATTCAAGGGCTGCTTCATGGAGTGGTGACTATCCAAATTCCTTTCAAAATTCTAATGAACCAGAAGCTTTAAGCACTCCAGACAGAAACCAATTTTCAAGATTATCAAATGTGTCAGGTTACTTTTCTTATCCTACAAAATTAGATGCGAAGAAGCCAGGATCTGGTGGTTATGTTTATTCAACCCTGCCTTCACCTCCACCTATTGAGCCTCAACATTCTTCCACATTCAACAAAAAGGCCTTAGTCGCCGATAGAGGAAGTACAGACAGAATGTATAACCCAATGAATTATGGGTCACAAACTGCCTTTCAGGCTGATGATTTCGGAGATGAACTTCAAGAAGTCGCACTCTAAGCTCTGATTTTTGAGCACATGGTTGCAGAGAATGTTTATTCTTAGACTGCACCTTTGATTGGAAGCAGTTTTAGGTGGACAATCTTGTAGAAACTGCATTATAATGTACTTTACATCAGATGAAATGAGCAAAAGCCAAATTTGGGAGTTCGCATTTGGACTTTCCAATATATGAATTTTGCTGATCTCATTGTCTTGATTGGGTTGGCTCCTCGTAGATTACTCTTAGATTTTCTATTTGGAATTTGTTAGCTTGCAGTGGTAAGTGGGATGGTTCTAGGGGTTTATGGTTTTTCTTTGCTCCATAATTGCAGTTTGCTTTTGCAAAAGTCACTCTAGATGTACGTGATGGAACCTGTTTCTGAACACATTCATTAAGTCCGTAGTTATGAAGACATCCTTTCTTCTACTGGAATTTGGAGCAATCTCCCTAAAGGATGCACTCAGCCTCTGTTTGCAGCTTGTAAGATGACCATAAAACCTGTTGCTTCTGTTCTTTATGGTCAAGTTAATCAAATCACCAGCTGATTTTTGTTGTGCTCATCAAATTGTGCAGTTGTTTGAGCTGGATAAATCCTTCCATGCTGAGAAACATGGAACATCTAGAAGCTGATAAATATGGCTGAGCTGCTTGCCAAAATTGTACAGCTCATTGATTGATTTATTCATAGAGATGATTATCGATTCTTAATCTGGATATCAATTTTGATCTTTTGATGTCCTGGAATGGTCATTTATGTTTCGTACTTTTTTTTAGATCCAAATAGCTTGTGAGGTCTCCGGAGTCAAATTATCCGTTTGAATTACTAAGCAAAACAAAAGGCAAGCCACTATCTTTTGTAATGTGGATGTGGAGTGCAGTTCCTTTCAAGCAAGTTTTATTAAATTCCACCGTGTGAGCAGAGGATGCCCGTTGGTACCCTATTTAATTACTGAGGTCAATACCACGAGTATTGATGGTTTCCAGGCGTTCCTATGAATTGTAAAGGATAAAAGATAACTGGATGTGGTCGCCAGTGACAGTGAAAAATGAAATAGATACCTTGTATTACATACTTCAAATGGATATCAACACAGGTTGTTTTTGTCTCTGAAATAGATGGCTTGTAGCATACCTGTTTCACTAAGTGTAATCTGTATTTAGAACATTGATAAATTGCACAATTGCTCTCTAGGTGTGTATCCATGTATCCCACTAATTATGACACATCAGAATTAGAAACGAACAATAAACTGTTCTATACGAGTTTGGACTGCAGGTCATAGACCACTTGCTGTCTTTGGAGTTGTTGCAGTGCACATTTGACAATATTTTACTCTCAATAGGAAAAATAAGCTTCATAACTGCTTCCAAATCATGCACCATGTTGATGATTGATCACTTGAGTGGTCTGAAGTGTTGATGTGTAAAAATTTAAAACAGTTTTTACTCAGAAAATATTACACTATTATGAACTGTGGCGGCATTATATCTCTTTAAGTTTTAACATGGTCTTATATTGACTATTTCTTAGAAAATTGTAAATGCATTTTTCAGCTCAGTATCTAGGGATTCCCTTAGCGCACATCGAATAACCATAAACAAGGGTTCAGACAAGACTCAGCTATGATTAGCATGTCAAAACTTAGCAGTAGGTTCGAGGACATGTTCACGTTCTTGACAATAAGAATACCTTGTTGTGATAATAGAAGCTTACTCAAATTTTCAATTAATAAAATCTGATTACTAAAAAAATTGTTGTACAATTTTTAGACAACTGTTATGCTTGATTAGGAGTGATGGGTACAAGGTGATAATTCTTGCTTGGTTATCAGTTCTCATAACTGCAATTATTACTATGAATACATGCAATTTCAATTGTTAATAAAATATATGTACGAGCAATTAAGGGACATGAGCTTAGATTTTGAAGGTTGTGTAAAAGCTTCAATGTTGGTTCTGTATATATTTGAAAATCTGCTCAACAAATTTGAGAAACGAGTTCTTTTGCAAGGTCTTGTATTTTTAGTTGTTGAACTAGCAAAATATATTTATTAGCATGGCGTTTATATGTTGCTAGTTGCATTGCAGATATCTCACATAGGTAAAATGTTCTAGTAATATATAGCACCTGTCAATGACGCTCAAATAGCCCCACCAAGGAGAAAAGTCTGCATCACTGCAAAAAAATCATTAACTTACTGTTAATTAATTTGTCAATTTTTAATATTTAATAGCAGCAACCTTCACTGCGTCACCAATTGGTGTCAAGTATGCTAGATGGCTTTGTATTAGCACTAGGACTTGGGACCACTCAAAACCCCTAGAGTGGATACGAATGTGGTGTGAATTTGAGAGCATTGATACGTTAGCAGCATTAGATTTTCAGTCCATTAATGCAGAATATTCATGTGTTTTGGAGAAAACTGTCGCAACATTTCAGATCACAACCCGTGATCCATCACTAGGGTGGTGATGCAGCATTGGTATGACTAGTAGTGTGGCCATTTGTATGTAACATATCGTGTTTGTGGGTTTTAAAGTTGGGTTGGAACTGAACTTTATCATAACTTTATAAAATAATGTTTTGGTGATGAAGCATTGGTATGACTAGTAGTGTGGCCATTTGTATGTAACATATCGTGTTTGTGGGTTTTAAAGTTGGGTTGGAACTGAACTTTATCATAACTTTATAAAATAATGTTCTTTCAAATCCATATTTTAAAGGTAAAACATTATGTAAATACCTCCAACCTCAAAACATGCTATAACCAAACAATATAAAATTGAAAGGGTCGTTAAATGTCTCATTTCTTTTTACTAGATAAAAAAGGCCATATGATAGAAAAGTTATAATTATGACAAATCTTTGTGGTCCCATCACACTACTATAAATAGAAAGGCCAGGACAAAAGTTTCAATTATGCGACGATTTTTATTTCATTATTGTACTCCGTTCATTGCATTTGGGTGGAGTTAAAGCTTGAAATTAACACTAGATATTTTGATTATTATTTTTATATGAAGTGTGCCTAATTACAGTTTAAGAATACTGTCTCTTAACATTCAAGAAATTTGAAATTAATGTGAAGTACTAGAAATCATCCATATTCATACAAATATGGCAAGAAATTTTATCAAAACATATCCTAAATGGGATGATCGGAAATTCATATCAACCTTTCTTTTAATGACGAGTTCTTTTGATATTCACACATTCTTACGGTGTCCCTCTATTCTAATTCCTTTGGATCAAATCCTTGAAAATATATAGTTGAGATACCCATTACTTCATATAAATGTGCTAATTTCATTTACATAGTTTTTCTAGGCCTGGACTTGAAACTACATACAAGCTTATAGATAAGATTTTGAGACATCTTTCAAATGATGATCTATAAAATTTTCCAGCGGTGAATGGATTTGAGATGGTTCATGCTCTCTTCTCTAGGTACAAATTGCAATTGGCATCCACCCAAGTTAGTGTTAAATGAGAAACTTAACTACTTGAAATGTTGTCTCTACTTCAATTTGTAGGTTGAGGTTTCTTAGTGTGTAGGTCATCATTGATACCAAAAAGCATGTTTTGCTTGCTCCTTATTATGGTTTGCTAATAGAGGAGAAACTTTAGGTCATTGTATGATCCATAAACCACTAGGTTGATAACCCTATTGACACATCAAATATGGATTCTTAGATTAACTCTTCCTTACTACTCTTTGAAAGGATTAAATTATTTGCAACAATATGAAATTCAAATAGCAAGGAGGAAAATAACAATTAACAAAGCACATTCCCACAAGAAAGCAAATCATGACACAAATTTGTTAAGAGAAAACCTCAAATGGGTGAAATTTTTTAGTAAGGGTATGCATTTAGAATTACATTGAGTACAATGCTATTTCAATGGTATTTTGTAGTACAATAAAATCTTCACTCTCTACTTCCACTCCATTTCTACAAAACACAAGAACTTTGCAAACACCAGCTCTCTAATGGAATAATTAGGGAGTCACTTCCTTGAGTCAATTGAACCTTCATAATGATAAAATGTTTTACTTTTATTCCTTCTCTAGCCACAATACAAGGGGGAAGATGGATGGTTGCATTGGAATGAGAATGGTTGCATATTTGCTATTGTCCAATTAACCACTCATACACGTTGCCACCAAACAACTATCTTCTCAAGCCCAATGATTGTTAGAAAAGATTAGAGTCAACTACCATAGGAAATGCTAATAGTTATTTCCTCCAATAATTCAACAATTAGCTAGCCCACATAATTGGTCGCTACCATAAAATGACCCTATGCGAGTATACAAATATGGTTGGAAAAGTCAACCGATTGCCAATAAGACCCATAATCCCCAACATTTAGAATCAACTATAATTGAGTTACAAACATGTGAAACCAAATGTGGGAACTTCTTCCCCACAAAGTGATATATTCTCTTAAACAAGATGACCTTATTATAAGATTAATTATGGATATCATACAACTCGTTACTGATTCAATTGTAACATTGTTAAAGAGATTCTCCTTTGTTGCAATTGGAGTGAACAACAATACAAAATACTCTCTAGGTCATTCAAGTGATCTCTTTTCTTGTAAGTGCACTTGCAACATGTGCTTGACTATAAAAACCAAACTTGGTTTGAGCATCTAAACTAAAATTTAGACATGTCCCTAACCAAGGGGTCTTTTGGTCCTTAAAATCCTAAAGACAACCAAATGTGAGAACTTCCTCCTCATGTCTTCATGAGACAACCACTTTACCTTATTTGGGAATTGTTCTTTTTCACCAATCACCCATGTTTCCTAGTATCTTTGGTTGATCTACCTCACCTTTTTATCAAGAATGAAATCCTCCTCTAGTTCATCTTTCTCTTCTATTCTAAAATATCTAATGATGGAAGAATAATATTCTTTAGATCTTCATCTAATACAAAAGGCTCAAACAAATGTAATCAATCAATATTAATCACTTAAAATATCCTGTACTTTGGAAATTCCAACAAAAACATTATGCCTTACTTGCTCTATTATCTAAAATAGACCACATGTTAGAGATTTTAGCTTCTACAAAATCCCCCATTGTCTCTCTTTCCCGCATAGACCCAAACTATGCCACCAACATGTAATCTATGCTTTGTCCTATGTTGATCATGACACTTCTTGTACTTGAGTTGAGACTCTTTTAGCTTCTCTGGATCTAGAGGTGTTTGTCTCACATTTCCCATGAACTTGTGAGCTTTATCAACATTGGATTTCTTACTTGATTGTTCAAAAATAATTATCAAGTGGGTATGGTGACATAAAACTAAAACATGCTTCAAAAGGTGAAGAATTCAATGAAAAATATTTGGCCCTATTGTATGAGTTCTAAGCATACACCAAGTGTTCATCCCAAACCTTGGGATAGCTTTGATTATAGACTTGTAATAGCTACACAAACATTTTATTTACAACATCTATTTATCCATTTATTTTAAGGATGAAAGGAGATGGACTACTTGATCTTCATCTTAATTCTGTAACGACATCAACCATTATAATTGGAATTACTTATGAATTAACAAGAAAGTAAATAGCCACATGCTAAAAATCATAAGATTTTTTTTTGTCTTTCATATTTCATTTGTTTTACATGACCAATATTAAAATGAAAAAACTACAATCATTACAGAGTATAATTGAATTTGATATACAACATTTCATCAATGACCTTATGACAATCTTTTTCTTTCACAAACATGCATTGCATTAAAACAATTTACTTACAATTACATCGATATGAGTTATTGAATCTTCCACATTTAGAATCCTGCATCTGTCTCACAAGTCTCAGCTAGTTGTTTGCAAGAGGGAGAGCATCACTCAAGTGCTTTTCCTCCAACCACAGACTCGTGGTCTACCACACACCTTCCATCTAGAAGTGGCCCTACACTTCACGAAGAGTATAGATAAAGGATACCAACAAAGTTCATGCCATTTGTGCCCTAGTGCTGTGCCCTACATAACCCAATCGACCATACAAATTTAAAGAATCCTCTAAGTATGACCAATATGAATGGATTATAAAATCTTGAACACTGTGAACCGACTAAATGCAAGCAGATACTTTTGCATCACTTTGTCCAAGGTTTTTAATATAATAGACACTTCCAGGGGAAATACATTCATGTGTTCACACACCTCTAACTCGACTTGGATATGACATTCATCCTACGATTTATCACACATTTGACTCATTTGAATGATCATCTACTTTTTCATAAATAATTAAGACCAAACATGTATTTCTTTTTATTGTCGGTAAACAACTTAAGTTATTGAATTATACTTTTAACAAAAAACTTTCGATTTGCATACTCGCAATTCATGGATCTTGGCTATTGCCACATGTTCATATGTCCTTACGATTACTTAATGAATATAAATACTCCCCTAAATATCACTATTGTTAAACATACATTGCATTACTGAGAGGGGGGTGAATGGATAATCAATCAAATCTCAAACCCTTAGGAGAAAACTAAGACTTGAACTCTACAACAAATACAAGAACATGAAAGATAGAAACAATGCACAACACCACACAACATCAAATGTACGTGGAAAACCCATAGGGGAAAAACCACGGTGAGAAAAACTGCTAGGAGCTACTATCCTAATCCAGCCTCACAAATGAATCACTGTCACAACTTTGTTTTAGGGCTACAACCAAGGAAGCTACTACTCCTTGAAAAGGTTTTAAGGTCACTCCCAAGGAAGCTACAACTCCCTACAGACTTTGTTTTAGGGCTACACCCCAAGGAAGCAACTAATCCCTAATCTGAGAACAAACTTAGGAAAGATTACAACATGACAATCCTTCTACTATATGAATCTGACAATGAAGCTCAATCCTTTTGATGATTGCAATTTCGGTTTTTCCCTTCTCTTTTGATGATTGTAATTTTGCTTTGACAACTCTTTTGTAACTTCTTCAAATGTCTTCTTTGTAGCTTACTGACTCATTGCTTTCAGCCTTCAAGAAGGTTTTCCTTAGGCTTATTGCCTCCAACAATTAGTTAGGCACACTCTTCACTTCTCTTCTGTCTCAAAAATTTCTTCAGGATGAATCCATACAGGATCTATCACATATGCTCTTTCTCCTTCAATCGCTTACATAAACATCATAACACATTACATATCACACTCACAATCATCCCACCTAGATCAACTAGGTTTACAATATATAAATGACATGACATTGATTATATTACATGTCAACCAAAAACAACAAGAATATTACAATTACAATTCAACCAAAGACAAACAACATGGAATGTGTAGAGGGAAAGCCCTAAAAAGAAATACACACAACACTAGGAAGAGGAACACGCCTTGAGGATTCCAACACACACTTAACCTAGTCTTATACACTCTTCACAATATCGGCCTTCAAAGGACAATGTCCGCACACTTCACACATTTGAACTAGGTTGGCCTTAAGCAAGATCACATGAAATTTGTAGCACGTCAACCATTAAAACTTAGCGGTACTCCTGAAAGATTAAACATAACTTGCACTTCACCTAGATGAGTTGACATGACCCATACAACACCTTCAAACACTTCTCATACTTTGCATAACCAAAAACTTATGGCGCACACCTTCAACATACTCTAGTTAGCCATGCAAAAGCATAACATAGCAACACCTTCATTCCAGACCACAACTTGTTCTAGAGAAAACATAAAACACCTTGTGGAGCAACATAAAACATCACATGATCTTCATGAACACTCTCCACCATCTATTTCACCACTTCATATAGCAACAAGTTGACGCAAGCGAACAAACATAGAAACTAGCTACCAAACCACATAGTCCTGCACATTTCCATTTACAACTTTTTCTGTGGAAGGAAAAATAATATGAAAATTTGGATATAACACCTTCACTACACACAAAACTTATGTTCTGAACCATATAATCACATTTGCAAACGTTGAGGAATGCAGAGCCAAACTTTGCACCATTGTGAGCATCCTCACAAAAATAACACTGTCAACAGTCTGCACTTGCAAAAGAATCTTTATGATAATTCAAACAACACAAAACTTGGATTACACATGCTATGACAACATATGAATCTATCTTCCAATTCACAAGAGCAAAGCATTAACAACGAAGAAATGTGGAGCATTCTTAGAGATTTTGGCAACCAAGTAGCTAGACTGTAATACTGACAACCAAATTGCAACCAACACCAACAAACTTTTGACATCAATGACACACTATACTTGCACTTTTGACATCAATGAAAACCAAACTACAATAACAAGATACAATATTTTAATTATTTTACAGGTTAGATCACATTTCAGATAATGTCACCTTCCTACCACAGACTCGTGATTCTAGGACTATTACTGAAAATTCTTGACAACTTGTAAATATTGATAAATAAAAGTTTTTAGCCTCTTTCATATTGATTGAACAAAATAACTTCATTATATATTTTAGTTTTTTTCTATTTTTTCTCTTTGGCTTCATTCAAGAGAATAAATTAATATGACCAATGAAGGTACAACATGTTATCTATTTCCTTTTGGAAGAATACACACACACACACACAAAAAATAAATAAATAAAAAAAATCTATGTCATAAATAAAATCTTTGAGTAACATATGATTACTCACTACCATGATAATTAGAGTAGGCATCAAGCTTTTTCGTACATATTTACAAATGTATCCAAAATAGACTATACACGCTTATATATCTATATATATATGTAAAAACATATACATACATACATATATATATATATATATCAATCAAATATTTATGTTTATGAATAAATAAGAATATTTCTATTCATTTTAAACTACTAGGGTAAATGATTCAATAAAATCATATACAACTATTTCTCCCTGAACTTGAAATCCATTCACTTAATTGTGACAATGTAAAACTAGCACAATAATAAGATTTCCAATATAAAAATACATATACGCAAAATATTTTCTCCGCTGTCCTACAAAGAAGAAATAAATATTTTAAATGATTTTATTCACAGGTAAGTATACTCAGCCAAGTCCTTTTTCTCTTGCACAAGCATATATTTTTATATATACAATTTCTTTTTCTATGCATAACATTTTGTTACCAGGAAATAAAAAGAGAAAATAGATTCTATTGTAATATCGTAAAATTGCACCCTATGCAATTTTACATTACATCAACTTTCAATTTAGCTTAATAGGATGATAATGTGAATCCCTACCTTTGTAGCCTTCATTTTTCATCCTTGACCTTGTCACACTTTGTCGGTGGGGGAATTTTTGTTAGGGACGCTTCCTGATCCTATGGCTGTTGGGATGTTACATTATCACTTGCCCACAAAGTGTAATACCTCTGTAGTCACGGGTGCACCTGAAAATGGCTTCCTTGCACGTAATTTCTCATTTTTGAACTTATTCTTCCCTCTCATCCATTCAATTCATTCAATCTCTCATTCTAACACTTCATTCTCACTTCTTAGCATTTTCACTCTCTCCTTCGTGCTACTCTATATCTTTTCTTGCTGGTTCACATTCTTCAATATCATGTTCTTGCACGCTCATCTCGAGCATTCTCAAGGCACTACTCTTCCTCTTAGCTTCACCAAGAACATTGGAGGGAGGGTAACATTTACTTATTGTATTTATCATTCTTATTGAATAACATATTGTTGTATTGCATGTTCTAATTCTTTGTCTTGTCACTTCATTATCTATCTTTCTATCTTGTTGTCTATTTGGCTGTCTATGGAGGTGGAAACACCAAAACGAGGGTTTGAACAAGGCAAGCCCCAAAACAACTCCAACGCTTTTACTGTTTCTATGTATGCGAGTTGTTTGTGAGGAGCTTTGTGGGAGGATTCATAGCTATACCACTTGTGAGTTCATCCCTTTTCTTCCACTACTTGTCTTTTCATTAGATAGTTTATTTACTTGTTAGTTTTCTTCTTGTGCTTTTCCTGTATTTTCAACATTCTATTTTGTTTAGTTAAACTGTCAAACTTTAGAATTGGATTAGTTAGTAGACCCTAAGCGTTTCTGGTGGCTAACTTTGTCTTTGGTCCATATGAGATGCCAATGCGTCATAGAGACATGAGCGCACCACACTATCGTCCTTGGTCTGTGCTTTCCTCCTTTGGACAAGAGCCTGTCTTCCTATCTCTTGAGACCTCTGAGGTTTGTTCACTTAGCTTCTAAAGTTCCCTTTCATAAAAAATCATAAAACCCAAAAACATAGCATAAGATCTCTCTTAATTGTCTCCCATCACTCGAGCTTTGTACTTTGAGGCAATAGAGAGCTATCCACTCCTTGTAGACTCTTCCCTGTCCTAAAGACTCGACAATAGCATATCCTCTCCATTAAATTTTTATGAACCCGATGTGAACTTTTTTCTCCTTGTCTGTCTTAAAATTTTTCTTCTCTCGTGTTAAGACGTGTAGCCAATAGTGTGTTGTGACATTCTTTATAAGCTTTACGACCCAATCGATTACCTTTAGACACATAGTAAGAAGAAGCTATAAAAAAATAGATATAGGGTTTAGAAGATTTAGTCTTCCCCAAGTTGGCTTGAATTTCGAAGAGTACACTACATGACTCTGTAGGATTCTCCCCTTCGTAGGTTAGAGCCGAAACCCACACCCCTCCTACCTCACCCTTAAACTCTTCCTCTTCCTTAGAGGAGGAAGCTTCTTTTAGGGTTCCTATAGATCAAATTTGTAAGGAAGCTAAGGTAGTGAAACAACTTCCTACACTAACCTTGAGAGGAGAATAATGCAAAAATTTTACATATCTTTAACAGTTACAAAACTTAAACAAAAATACAGTCGAATATCATGCATACCACAACACAATGATTTACGTGGGGAAAACCCTTTCAGGAGAAAAATCCCACACTCCAAAAGCTGCCCAATATATTATTCAGAAATCAAAAGATTACAATATACTTGTAGAGAAAGCTTCTCATAGGAGTATCACCACTAGAGATCAAGAGAGAACCCGACTGCTATCAGACTCTCAGAATACACCTCCTTCTACATAAATCCCACCCGCTTATAACAAGATTTTTGGAACCTTCTAGAATTAGGGTTTTACAAGGTTGTTTTTCATTTGACATGTTAATTGAAAAACCTTGACATGTCAGAGACAAAAAACCTTGATGTGTCAACAAGGAAAAACCTTGACGCGTCAAACACCTTGCAAGGACAACGAAAGGGTGCCATCATCATCTCTAATTGCTAGGGGCCGAAAGGTCCATAGTCTCTAAACACCATCTGAACTTCTTTGTACTAATAGGATTAGTTAAAGAATCAACAACATTCATCAAAGTCTCTACCTTAACCAGCTTCACCCTACCATCTTCAACCATATCTCTAACAAAATGATACTGTACATCAATGTGCTTGGTCTTGGCATGAAACGTTGGGTTGTTGGCTAGACATATCACACTTTGACTATCACAATAAATTATCACTGCACCTTGTTTTATTCCAATATCTCAACACAGTCTCTTAAGCCAAATGACTTCTTTACAAGCATGAGTAGCTGCCATATAATTTGCTTCAGTAGTGGACAAAGCAACCACAACTTGTCACTTACTCATCCAACTAATTGCACCACCCAATAAAGTAAGCACATAAGCATTGGTGGATCTTTTTCTATCAACATCACTTGCCCAGTTTGAATCCACATAACCATGAATATCAAGGGAAATATCATCTTCAGTCATATTACTATGATAACATAAGGAATAATCTGAGGTACCATGTAAATATCTGAAGAATCTTTTAATTGCATCCCAATGAACTCTACCAGGATTAGACATATATCTGGTCTAGTACATACCATAACATACATCAAACTTCCAATTGCACTCTAGTAAGGAACTCTACTCATGTCTTCCATCTCTGATGGAGATGTTGGACAATCTGAAATAGATAACTTTGTTCCAACTGAAATAAGAACACACAATGGTCTACAATCCTGCATATCAAACCTCTATAAAATTGAGTTGACATACTTGCTTTGGCCAAGCCATAGCTTTCTATTCACTCTATCTCTTTTAATTTCCATCCCAAGAATGTGTTTAGCTACACCAAGATCTTTCATTTCAAATTTAGCAACAAGTTGAGATTTTAGTTATGAAATCATACCTTTCCCTTTACCAATAAATAACATATCATCAACATATAATGCAATAAACATGAAAAGATTACCATCAGTTTTATAATAAACACAATGATCTAATTTAGAACACTCAAATCCCAACTCAACACATATGTATCAAATTTTTGGTACCACATCCTAGGACTCTATTTTAAGCCATACAAAGATTTCTTCAATTTTCAAACCAACTTACTTTTACCTTTCACCATGTAGTGGTCTGGCTGTGTCATATAAATATCCTCCTCCAAATCACCATGAAGGAAAGAAATTTTCACATCCATTTTCTCAACCTCTAAATCATAAGCAACAACAATAGAAAACAAAAATCTAATGGATGTCATTTTTTCAACAGGAGAAAATATGTCACCATAATCAACACCCTCAACTTGAGAGTAACCCTTCACAACCAACCTTGCTTTGTACTTCTCAATACATCCATCTAAACCAATCTTTTTCTTGAACACCCATTTACAACCAACAGGTTTTCGTCTGTCAGGAAATGGTAAAAGATCCCATGTATCATTCTTTTCCAAAGATTCCATTTCTTCATCCATAGCAATCTTCTAGGATTCTACTTCATACCTAGTGCCTCTTCCAAAGATTTGGGTTCATCCATATTAGTATTCAAAGCAAAAATACATCTCCAATCATTAGGTTGAATACCTTTTAGGTGGTTGTCTATTCCTTGTAGACCTATGAACAAGCTGAGTTGGAGGTTCTTCCTCCTCTTCTGAATAGCCAAAGCTAGATGAGCTCTCCTCAACTTCTCATCTATCCTTGGGCTTCAATTTAATTTTCTCATGTGTAGAAGGAAATTGAATCACATCTTCCTGTTTACTTTGTTCTAGCTGCAATGTAACAAAAGAAGGCTTTGTTTCTCTAAAAATAACACTTCTACTGTGTATTACCTTTTGTGCAACAAGATCCCAAAGCTTGTATCCTTTCACACCATAACTATATCCGATGAAGATACATTTCATAGCCTTGTTCTCCAACTTTGTTCGCTTCTCCTTTGGCACATGCGCATATGCCTCACAACCAAAAAATCTAAGATGTCTTAATGAAGGCTTGCGACCCAACCATGCCTCTATAGGCGTCTTATCAACAAGAGCTGATGTAGGAGACCTGTTAATTAGGTAACAGATAGTGGAAACAACTTCAACCCAAAATATTTGTTCTAGGCCAACACCACTCAACATACTCCTACCCTTCTCCATCAGTGTCTTGTTCATTCTTTCTGCAACTCCATTCTGTTGTGGAGAATACAGATTTGTCTTCTATTTATGAATACCACAATCTTTACATAATCTATCAAAATCCTTAAAGCAAAATTCACCACCATTATCAGTCCTCAAACATTTTATTTTCTTTCTAGTCTGCAACTCAACCATTGCTTTAAATTCTTTAAATCGACTGAAAACTTCAAATTTACTCTTTACAAAATATACCCATGTCCTATTATAATCATCAATAAATGAAACATAATATGTGGATTTACCAATTAAAGGAACATCTACAGGACCAAATACATCAGAATCAATAAGATCCATACACCACAAGATTTATGAGAACTTGAGTAAAACTGAACGCGATTTTGTTTTCCATAAATGCAATGCTCACAAAACTCAAATTCAAGATTACAATCAGACAAACGTTCAACATGGTTTTTATTTTTCAAGGTCCTTAGACCCTTTTCTCCAATGTGGCCAAGTCTCTGGTGCCATAACATTTTTCTCTGCAAGTAACTTTATCTCAAAAGAAAAAGAACCCTTGGGTACCTAAGAGCCATGACCATCTGCTAAAGATGAAACCCTCACTTCTTCTATAGACTTTCTTTTCACAAAAGTACTATTGCACTCAATAGTGCATGCATCAAGCTTATACAATGTCCCATATCTGAAACCTCTTGTAATCACCATAGCACCTCTAACCATCTTGCATCCTGCATCAGAAAATACTACTTGCACACTCACATCTATTAGTTTCTCATAGATAACAAATTTCGTGCTAATCTAGGGATATGCAACACACCATTAATCCTTTTTATTCTACCATCAGGAAACCTAATTTTAACTTTACCATGAACAAAAATATCTAAATGTGAAACATCACCCAAGTATACCTTACCTCCATAAAATTCTTCATATTCACAAAACCAATCTCTTTTAAAGGTCATATGAAAAGATGCACCTGAGTCAATTAACCATGCACCATTACCTGCATGAGTTGCCAAAGATGAAATGAATCCATCACCATCTTCCTTCTCAGACTTAGAATCAAAATCAAATTTCTTCTTTTTCTTCTTCTTTTCTTCTTTGCATTCCTTATGAACATGTACATGCTTACCATAGTTCCAGAAAATAACTTTGGACTTTCCAAGAGATTTAGATCTCCCCTTGGACTTGGATTTGTCACGCTTCTCATTCTTCTTTCCTTTTTCCTTAGGTTTTCCACAAAAATTTAGGGCCTCCTTTGCAGTGATTGATACCTTCCTCCTCATCTCTTTAGAAAGCAAAGATCCCACCACATCTTCAGTCTTCAATATAACAAAAGTACTCCCAATAGCCATAACAAGAGAATCCCATGAATCAAGCAAAGAACAAATCAAGATCTGATATTTATCCTCCTCATCCATTTTGACACCAACTGGTGCCAATTGAGCGACCAAAATATTGAATGCTTCTAGGTGGTCTGTGATTCATCCACCCTCTTCCATTCTCAAGGAATAAAACTTCTTCCTCAAGAAAATCTTGTTCACTAAAGATTTGGCTTGATACATCTCACCAAGCTTCTTCCATAGTTTTTGTGCAGAGGTCTCTTCATGGAAATTAATTAAAACAGAGTTTCCCAAGTATAATATGATTAGACCCTTGGATTTACGGTCCATAACATCATATTGAACAACTTGAGTAGGATCTACAAGCCTTGAAACATTCTCATCAACAACATCCCATAGATATCGATCTATCAACAGATCCTCCATCTTTAGCTTCCACATGTCAAAATTATTTCCAAAATTATTTCCAATTTTTTTTCTCCACCTCTATTCTCCCTGATGAACTTTCCATCTGAAAATTCTTGCAACAAGATCACAAAGTGTCTTCTGCACAAGCTCCCATTCAAATATGGATTAGTTCAAAAAACCCAACAACTCACAACTGAAACCAAAGGTGATAAAGCTCTGATACCACTTATAAGGAAGCTAATGTAGCAAAACAACTTCCTACACTAACCTTGAGAGGAGAATAATTCAAAATTTTTACAAATCTTTAACAGTTACAAAACTTAAACAAAAATAAACACAAATATTATGTATACCAAAATAATGATTTACGTGGGGAAAACCCTTTCTAGAGAAAAACCCCACACTGCAAAAGCCACTCAATATTATTCAGAAATCAAAAGATTACAATATACTTGTAGAGAAAGCTTCTCACAGGAGTATCACCACCAGAGATCAAGAGGTGAAATAGCAGTATGAGTTTAAGCGCTGTTTGCATCTTTTATTATTTTTCATTGAGTGACAGTTATGCATTTTAAAGAAGAAATAGAGTTTTCAGAATGCTATTCAAATATTCCAGAATTAAAAGAGATACAAAATTGAGCATGCAAACAACAGAGCATTTCAAATGCTTTCATTTATTTCATGAAAAGACTCATATTTTACAAGGCTTCATTTGATTTCAAGAATCAGAATGATATTACAACATTTTCATTTAAATGCATTTTCTTTCAAATGAAAAGCATAAAAGATGAAATTAGATATCCACACAAGCCGTGGATGTGACTGTCACAACGTATGACTAACAATACACTACACTATTGAAGATGCGAAAAATAAATCATATAAGTGGCAACATAATCATCATTGCCTGTTTTGGCCGATGGTTGGCGATGTATGGTGCACCCTTGTCTTCCCATTCCGTCGACCTATAAGAGGAAAAGAGGGGATGTCAGTGGCTCCGATTATGAAGAAACCTATATGAGGCACCCACAATAGTACACCCTACTATTAATCATGCATTGAAGCAATCAATCAAGTGCAGAAGGTTTGAAATGAGCTGAAGGAGAAACAACAATATGATCATCATGTTCTATTTTTTATGCTAACGTTGTTTGTTTCCTTGTGCAGGTATAGGTAAAATCATGAAGCTGATCATTATTTGAAGACCAAGCATGTGGAGAAAAATGGGCTCCCACAAGGGTAGAGCTCGGCATGCTGCCCCATTCATTAAATGGGCTGATTTAAAGATTACATCATCATGTTCATCAAAGGAAATGAAATACAACTGAAAGAGTAAACAGAGTTATCTATCGAGCTACTAAACCAGCTGTGGAGTTATCTATCGAGCTACTAAACCAGCTGTGCATTCATAACGATCAGGTTAATTTTTCTGAAGGCTACAGGTGAACAGTGAATTTAGTTCACTCAATTGATTAAGTTGAGTACATTTGTATCAAACTTTGCTACATAGTTCGTGATCTGTGTTATTTAAAGCTCAAGAGTATGAAAGACTGACAGTGCATTTAAGTGACAAATGAATAACTAGTTCCAGTTGACCGATAAGCAAATACAACTTTAAGAATTACAAGGTGAGAGATGTTTGTCCCAAAATGACAAAGAAATGATAACAGTTTCTTTCCAGGAGGTGCTTTGAGGTGTTAGTCATGCATAGGAATTGATGAGTAGAGGTAGTCCATAAGTGTTGCGATGTTTCAATCTAAAATCTCTATAAGTTCAAGAGCAAAAGGCGAAGGTTGCTGTGTGTTAAGAGTTAAGGAACCCAAAGGAACAGTGGTGTGTACACAGTTTTGACAAGAATTTAAACACATAAGGGTTATTTTCAGAATGGGCAGATTATGCATGGAATAAGTAAGTAAATTCTGTCTGGAAAAGGAAACAACATGAACTCATATGGCTGTAGTTCAAACAAGGGTTACATTTCCAGAATTTTATAAGTCTGTGGTTCATTTTTTCCATGAAGAGACAAACACAGAATCATGCTGAAAGTAAGAAAGTCAAATGCTTTAGAAGCCTAGTTTTACATGATTAATTGAAAATGCAGAAATTGGAGAGAGGTCAAAATCAGTTTTAATAACAAATGCCAAGTATGGGTTTTTGCAACTGAAAGTGCAAAAGAGACCATGGTGGTTGAGCTAAGTTGCATGAGAATGTTAAAGATAACATATGTGTTTCCAGATCATCATTTGAGTCTTCTTTCAAAAATAGAATATCAAAGTAAGACATCACTTGCAATGGGTCAAGCCATGAACTAAATACAGCAAAAATACATATTTTTCACCATTTCCAATCATTCATGTGGGTATTATTATCTCAACAACAAAACAGTTTGTTCTATCAACCTAGCTAAGTACATTTGTGTGAATTAACAGGTACTGGTGGAATTTTATTCTTGGGTCAAGGTTCATAATACATAAAGCCATGAAATTTTACATTTCCAGTGATACCCATGTGAGGGTTTGTTAATTAAATGACAAGGATAAATGCAAAGAATTGGTGGTCGAGCTCTGCCAGAGAAATCAAAATAGATGCATTTTCTTCAAGATATACAAATACCCATGTCGTTCTTTTGTTTCAGAAGTTCGAAAATAGATCATAGGTCATTTGGGTTGAACCCATATGAATAAAACAATGCAGAACAAATATGTAGTAGAATCCCGAGTACCCAATTTCGGGGTTTACATTTTAAATACAAGAGAATACAGTGCAGTGATAACCCATATGGGGATTTATTTAAAATAACAAAGACTTGAAAAATGCGAATTTCCTATGGTGGGCCAAGCTTCAAAGTGAAGAAAATACAGTTTTCCTTCTACCCATATTCAGATATGTTTTTAAATACAGAGAAGGAGAATTTCTTATTTTGGGTCGAGCCCAAAACTTCTTTTAATGCCTTCTATAATATACGTCTGGTGCGGCCTGAACATGGCCAAAAAATTCATAAAATAAAAGAGGGATTCCTTAAGTTCTGAAGAGTAAACAGGAGATACGTGCTTAAGAAAAATAAATTTACCAGTCCATATCTGTGGGAGAGCACTCTAGCCGTGAACAAGAACTTCATAGAGTGTCCATAGGCCAAGAGTTCCAGCTCTCAAAATAGCGGCCGAGCTCTTATAGTGGAAATAGAGCACAACAATGGTAAATGTGAACACAAAAAGTGCAAAACAAAGGTATTAGAAATGGTGGTAGCCGCGGCCTCAAGCCATAGAGAACAAAAATATGAAGCCATAGAAGCTATGAGTGAATAGCTTACCCTGTGCGCAAAGGAAAAAGCAATAGCCCGCGTGCTCTCTCATAGAGCTTTCAATTGAAGTTCGAGCTCATGTCAGCCAAAGCAAATCAAAGCATAGGAATGTGAAGCAAATCAGGGAGGTGCATGAACAGGCCGCGGCCTTAAGATCCGTATGATTTCAGGAATAAGTGAAAGAACTTCAATAATATAAAAATGAACTTACCCACTGAAGAGTTCAACTTTCTGAAGGAGTAATGATGATTTCCAAGGCACACAAGCTCAGATTCAAGGTCCATCATGGTAGTGCTTTCTTTCCAGACATAGTTCATTTTCCTTAAAGTGATGAGTGCGAAATGAATCATTATTAGGGTTTGACCTTGTTTTGTTCGAACCCTCATTCCAACCTTATCATCATCTAGAGTCTTCGGTCAAAGTACGTGGAGAACTTTGAATGGAGGCCGAGACTTATAACCTTTGCAGTATGATTTATCAAAACCTGAAGTTTGATATATGTGGGGCCGAAATTCTTATACTAGGTCGATATATTAAAGTCTTTAGGACTTGTCCTTTGCCTTAGTGAAATGTGAGGATTTGTGCCTTGTATTTTTGCTTTGAGACATAATTGAAAATAATAAGGGTGCATAGGGAATGCTTTATGATCTAGGATTGATTATTTTTATCACTTAGGGTTTGTTTTCTCATAGGAAATCAATTATCCATTTAGGGTTCCTTGTTTTTTAATTGATTTTAGAGAAATCAATTGAAGATTGATGAGAAGATGATGATGTGTAATATTTTTATGATTTTTTGAGAAAATCAAATATTGTAATGGAGAGATAAGAAGCTTTTCTTTTTTGCAAAATATTTTTAATCTTTAGTTGCAAAAAATAGACAAATTGTGCAAATTTGCGATCCTGTAAAGCATAATCGTAAAGCAATCTTTTATAAATTATTTTATGATTTCTTGCTATTTTTAGTATATTTTTATTGACTTCTTCTCTTGGTCGGATTTGAGTCTTATCTTGGAGAGATAAGGTGTTTTTTGGGCTTTTAAAGCAGATTCAGCCTATTTTTAGAGGCTTGACAGGTTCATCATAAAAGCAATATGCTTTTTTCTGCTTTTATGTAGTTTTTGAGGCAGTTTGAAGCCTTTTTCCTTGAGCTTTTTTCTGAGCTCGGATTAGGGTTTCTTGAGGGTTATGTCTTTGATAGACTTAGTTTTTTGGGTCTCCTTCTCAGTTCAGATTTCAGTTCCTGCTCTTATGCATTTTTGAGCTTGTGAACCATTTGTACTCAGTTTTGGCAGATTGACACTCTTTCAGTTTCAATAATACAACATAGTTCTTTCCATTTTCTTGTCTCAAGACTGGTAACAACAGTTTGATGCTTTGTGTTTTCATTTTGAAGCCTTAATGTCCTGCTTTTATGAGTTTTCTGCACAAAGTTTCATGTTTTCAGGTTATATGATGTATTCGATGACTCTGAATCTTCATATGAATTATTGATGAAATCATGTATTGGTGAGATTGTAGGAACTATTGTAATAGAGAAATTGTTGTGAGTGGCAAGATATAATTTTTGTCAGAAGTAATAAGTTAATCATCAGTTGGTTTTAAGTTTTAATCAGTCCGTCCTTCTATCCCTTTTCCCTCAGAACATCTTAGAGTAAAATTTATCATTCAGAGAACCAGCTCACTTTGGAGATTCCTTCTTCGTTCAAATCACCCACATCTGAAGAAGGTTTCCATGTTTCAGTAGATTGCTGAATATTGCATTCAACAGGGTGCAAATTTATTGACAACAGTGTTAATGGAAAAACCTTGACGTGTCAACAGGAAAAAGCCTTGACATGTCAGCGGGAAAAAACCTTGACGTGTTAGCAATTTTTTTTCTTCGGGGCGATGCCTCGAATCCCATATCTTGTTACAAGTGTACAATATTTACATGATCAGTCGCCACATGCCAACATACATCGTATCAACAATAAATCATATATAATTACAAGGTTGAGACACATTTTCCTAACAATATTCACTCTTTGGAATTGAGGCTTGAAGAGCTCACGAGGTTTTTGGCAAGAGAGGATGCCTATGCTCAAGAAACTCCTGTCGTCATTGGTATAAAGCATTTTTTAACGACTGATCGAAGAGGTTTGGAAATCCTTTGTGGAATAGAAAATATTTTAGAAAATCATGTCCCATCTTACACCTCCATCTTGGATAATACCCAAGATGGCCAATCATATATTTATGGTCAATAGCTCAATATCTCGATGCCCAGAGTGTCTGTTTACATGGCTGACATGGGTCACTCTATCAATACTGCTACCACTTCTGCACCTGAGCAAATTCATACAATTAAAGTAAATTGATTTCCTCTAGGTTTTTTGGTTTCTACATCTAGAGCTCAAAATGTCCCCATCTCTGGTGTTGGTAATGGTAGTTTTACTGGTGCTAGTATTGGTGGTTTTATTGGTGGTTCTATTGGTCATACTTCATCCATTGAACTTGTCCTTAATGATCTCTTATAGAACATGGGACAAATGTAGTATCAATTGGTAAATTTGGCTAGCTCATCTTCTCAGCTAATGTTCCAACCTTTTTGTCATTTCAACCCTTTATCTATTGCTATTTTGAACACTCCCATCTTGCAAGGGGTATAAATTCCAAAGTTTGAGAAGTACAGTGGCCGTGGGGACTCGTAGACTCACGTTTCATCCTTTAACGCCATGTGTATGAATTTATTTCACCACAATGCACTTCTAGAAAAAATATGCTTGTGTTCTCTTAAGGATGCTACTTTGGAGTGGTATTGATCCTTGCCTGCTAATTATATCTTTTCTTTTGATCAACTTGTAAATCAATTCCTTTGTTAATTCTAGGCTAATATTGGGCCAAAGGTCGCGTTTACCAACCTCGCCCAGTTTAAGAAGGGGCCTCACAAGAAGGTGATTGATTTTATAACTCATTAGTAGACACTTTTCTCTAAGATCTCTTATGCTTTGCCTGATTCTGATGTGCAGAGAGTGTTCATAAAAAAATTGCAGCAGGTACTGCGAGATAAATTTCTTCTAATGAAGTATTCATCCTTTGCGCATTTGTGTGCTACTATGTGTGAGTACCAACAAATGATTGCATAATACAAGGATTCATCCTCGTACTCTCGTTAGGATGACTGATCAGTTGTGTCAGTTTCTAGTGAGTCTATAAAGAAAAAAGCAGTGGCGAATATGGTATTTGTTTCCACTGATAATTTTTTTTGTAGATTGAAACAAAATATTCACTAAATTATCTGAATCTTATAGTAATGTCCTGAAAAATTGTTAAAATATGGAATAATAACTCTCCCAGAGATTAGACTATTGTTTGAGTTGTATCCTCAGTGGTATGATGCACATAAGTTTTGTCAATATCATCGGTTCTTGGGACATGATACTGAGAGATATTTTCATCTTCATCAAATGATTCAAGACCACATCGATAACGAGACAATCTGGCTTGATTGTAAGAAGTAGAAGCCAAACAAATCTATAGTGAAGCCCAACAAATAGCTACAAATCTACACAACTCCATTTCCATCTCATTCCACTAATCTTGTCACTCCCGATTTGAATCCATTTGAGTATGTGAACGTAGTCTCATTTACTTGTATTCCTCCTTCAAATCATGTGAATTGAACTCTTGATATCACATTCACTTCACATGATCTTCCTTTGAACAAAGAGCTCTCTTTGTTATATATTACCACTCATAAAAAATAACACTATAATAGGTGTTATGGCTGACCCTTCAAGTCAAGTGAATGTTATCATAGAAGAGACTCTCTTTATAAACAATTTACATAAGGAGAAGTACAAGGAATCATAGACTATGACTCACACACATGATGGATTGTCTATTATGACTATTGGCTCTAGTTCTTTGTCGGTCCTAGTAACACCTAAAGTCTTGAAAGTCCCATTTGTAGTGATTCCCGAGTCTGACTTGTTCAGAGTGAAGTTAGGAATTCTATGGCTAGTCTCCATGAATGTATTCACCCACAAATGTTTGAAGTTTCCCCACGAGATTATCGTGCATACTCTCTAGGATACTAGATATAAACCACTAGTATTGCGTGGGGGATTCTCCCTTGATTACTTTTGGCCTACCTTGGTTGGACCCATTCCTCCTAGAGGGGATATTTTATAGATATTATTTCAGGTATAAAATTAGGGGCTCGGTGCCAAAGAGTGATTTTCCCTGCCTAGTCAGGCTGTCTCTTTGAAGGACTCCTTGAATGCGTAGCAACATGCTTCGTCCTCTTCCCCTTCAAAGGGGAAGGAAAAGCATGCTCTTACCCTTGGGCCTTCCCCTCCTTCTAATCCCTCTTCTTCCGCACCTTCTGCTTCTTCCCAACCTTTGGTGGAATCTTTTGTTCCTTCTACTATGCCTAACATAGGTAAATGAAAAACACCCACATTGCAAAAATCAAAGCATTAGGTTTTTGAGTTTATGTTTTTACCCACGATGCCCCGACACACCCTTTATAGAAAAGGGAAGCATTCCTGTGGGGTTATTTCTATGTCTCGACCTCTGAGGCCTCTACTTGTACCTCCACATGACCCCAAGGTAGAGAAAGGAAATGGGCCTGCTGTCAAGATGCTTGTCTCTTTGTCTTTGTGCCTCCTCCTGCTCCTCCTCAAGAGTTCACCCTTGCATCAGTGATGGTTGTGGAGGTTTCTCCTTCGCTAGAACATGAGCCCCCAACCTCTTCTTAGGTTACATCCTCTAGTACCCATAGCCATCATAATCAACTTACCCACAAGTGTAAGCACCAACGAAAGGCTTTGGCTAAGGAGCATGATGCCTCATAGAAGATCGAAGAGGAGCCTCTTGTTTCTGCTTCTATCATTTCTATCTTTTTTGATCCTATCTTTGTTTCTTTTTCTTCCTTAGTTCCTATCACCTCTGTCCTTTTTCCAGCTTCTTCATTGGATCCTAATAAACCTCACCCTAAAAGGGTGCAAGTGTTCATCGCTCCCTCAGTAGAGACACCTCTTCTAACTTCTCTTCCTAATATTCCTCCTTTTCACAGCCCATCAACATGCCTTTCACAAAGGTGGTGTCCTCTTTGGCTTCGTCACCTTCTCCTGCTTCCACTCTAGCTGCAAGGATTCCACATCCTCCATTGAAGTGCAAGTTGGAGAATGACATCACTTTGAGCATTGGTCAATTTTTTTTTTCTTCATCTCTTGAGTCTTGTTCTTCTCTGGACTGCACTGTCCTTATGACGGAGGCAGTGCCCACATCCTCGAAGTTTGTCACTACCCCTCTTCTCGAAGATGACATTGAATCTTAGGTGTCTTTTCCTCCTCTTGTCCAATTACCACATTCCAAACCTGAGAAGCGCATGTTCAACTCATTGGAGGAGATTCCAGATTTTTCCTTGATCTTTGCTAGATCGATGACTCTTGTCTCACAAGAGTTTGACAATGAAGACCTTGAGGGGCCTTCTTCCTTAGCTCTTGCTATAGGTGAGTTGGATAATATTTCCTTAGATATCCCTCCCCTATAGGCTCATCTTCCCTCCCAATATGATGATCTGTATTTGGAGTAGGACAACCTGCTAGTGGATGTGAAATAGAGCGACACCTTCTTCATCTTTAGATTAGCTTTGCATGTTAATTTGTGTTACCCCATTCTTGTATATTTATGCTTGTGCTCTTGCTTGGAGTACCTTGCTACCCTTGTAGGTGCTTGGATACATGAGAGAAACTATGTCATACACTTCTTCTATTTGTATCATCATTCTTCCACATGTAAATTTTGGCTTTCACATAGGGAACGATGCAAAGTGTTGGAGCATTTAGGCCTCTTCCATGTTGACCCAATTTTTTTTACTTTGTCTTCATGTGTGCTTCTTCCCATTTTGATACATTTAGAGGGTGATGACAGTTCATATATACTATATTATACTTATCTATCTATATCTATGCATAGATCTTTCCTTAATTAATCAGATCCCCTTGTGATCTTGATTTCATCTATGCTTTTTCTCTTTCATGATTTTGTGGATTCTATGTGTTGTCCCTCCTGTGACAACATCCCACAAATACATCTTGCTATGTATCTCGTGCCACAACATCTCTCATCTTTATTTTCTCCTTAAAATGACACGCGCTCCTCTGCGTAGCATACATCATTTGAAGGGGGGCCTATCATATATGCTTAATTTTCAAAAAGATTTCAAAAGGATTTCTTGATGTCTTTTGTCTAGCTTGGGGGTAACCTGACTAGACTTATCTTGTATTTTTTGTGTCCCGCAACATCTTTTATCTAATCATATTATGTCATGTCTTGTTTATATTTTTTTTATCACATCTATTTTTCACTTTTTCGCCTAACATGTTTGTTTGCAGCTAACATGTTTGTGGTGAGATTGCAAACAACTTTGCAAGAAAGAAGACCCATGTCCTCTTCACGTCCTAGTTGAGCTTCTCTACATCACATATACTAGATCGAAGGTCTGCTTCCTCTTCATCCTGGCTATACTATCTTCAATCTCTTTCTACTTTAGCTTGCACATGTTCAGATACATATGCTCACTAAAGTGGGGGAAAAATGTAATATCATAAAATTGCACCCTCATGTAATTTCACATTACATCAAACTTCAATTTAGCTTAATAAGATGATAATGTGAATCCTTGCATTCGTAGCCTTCATTTTTGTCCTTGACCTTGTCATTTTCTATCGGTGGGGAAAGTTTTGTCAGGGATGCTTTCACGTCGTACAAACATCCACATGCCCATGAACGTCTTGACAAGATTCTTGATCTTATGGTTGTTAGGACATTACACTGTCGCTTGCCTACGAAGTGTAACGCCTCTACAGTTGTAGGTGCACCCGAAAATGACTTCCTTGAATGTAATTTATCTTTTTAAAATTATTCTTCCCTCTCATCCATTCAATTCATTTGATCTCTCATTCTAACACTTCATTCTCACTTCTTAGCATCTTCACTCTCTCCTTATTGCTACTCTATATCTTTTCTTGCTAGTTAAGCTCTTCTACATCATGTTCTTGCACGTGCATCTCAAGGAAATTCTCTTCCTCTTGGCTTCACAAATCTTGTTGGAGGGAGGGTAACATTTCATTTTATTGCATTTATTGTTCTTATTAAATAGAATATTGTTGTCTTGCGCGCTCTACTTCTTTGTCTTGTCACTTCATTATCCATCTTTCTATCTTGTTGTTGTCTATTTGGCTATCTATGGAGGTGGAACACCAAAATAAGGGTTTGACCAAGGAAAGCCCTAAAACAACCCCAACACTTTTATTGTTTCTATGTATGCAGGTTGTCCAGGAGGAGATTTGTGGGAGGCTTCATAGCTGGACCACTCATGAGTTCATCCCTTTTCTTCCACTACTTGTCATTTCATTAGATAGTTTATTTACTTATTAGTTAGTTTTATTCTTGTTGTGCTTTTCCTTCATTTTCAACATTCTATTTAGTTTAGTTAAATTTCCAAACTTTAGCATTTGAGTAGTTAATAGACCCTAAGTGTTTTTGGTGGCTGACTCTGTCTCTAGTCCAAACGAGACACTAACACATCACAAAGATGCTAGCACACCACGCTGTCATCCTTGGTCCATGATTTCATCCTCTAGTTGAGAGTCTTTCTATTTGTCTCCTGATACCTTTGAGGTCCATTCACTCATCTTCTAAAGTTCCCTTTCATAAATAATCATAAAACCAAAAAACATAGCATAAGGTCTCTCTTAATCGTCTTCCATCACTCGAGCTTTGTACTTTGAGGTAATAGAGAGCTATCCGCTCCTTGTGGGATCTTCCTTGTCCTAGAGACTTAGGAGTAGTAGATCCTCTCCATTACAACTATAAAAGATTCCAAAATATGTTTTTGTTCCCCTGCAAAGCTCCACTTTCTATCTCCTACACAGATTCTAAATAACACAACAAATGACATCACAAAAACCATAAACTCTCTAAAAACCTCCTCCCTTTCATTGCACATACATCTCTACTTAAACCCAAGGAGATAAGTACCCTACATGCCATGTGACATCCACTTAATTGGCTGTTCAATGCCCATGATAAAAGGCATTGCTAAGATAAATCAAGCCAAGAATATTATTAATTGAAACTGCACACTACCTCCACGTGAGGACATAATAAGTAAACTCCATTCCACTTCCCATTAACATGCATTAAGGTAAGCTAACTACGCTTTCCAACCACAACATCAATAATGCCTTTATTAATAATGATTATATATATAATATAATATAATATATATGTATATATTTTGAATACAATTAAATAATAGTGAAATAAACCTTAACAAGAATGACAAACTTGACTAATGATATCGCCTCTCGACCATTGCTAGAGATTGGTCATAAGTTGAGTATGTTTTAGACATAACCTTATGAGAAGTCCACACAAGTCACGACACAAGATTAACTCTCCGACAATATTGGGAACTTAACAACTTGGATTTTGATGCAAGACCTACGTGAATGTGTGTTTGACTCAAGATGGAAATTACCCATTCGTTCATAATGTCTATACACTTGGTGATGGTCTCCCTCTCCATCTAAGAGGGAAAAATTGTTCTTATATTCAACTTAGAAGGCCATCACAATGGTTACTCCATTAATAGTCATGATATCATAATCATTTATCAAAAATAATATTCATCCCAATTCTTTGATCCTTTAATGAAAACTTTCATATTGCATTATGATTTATCTAGACATCGATTGAAGTAAAATCATCCATTCTTGCCTAGTTAAACACATATTTAACCTAAAATTTAAAAGTAATTGCAAGCCAAAATTTGGGGTGTGAAACATCCGTTTCCACAACATACACCAAAAATTCCTCAAGAACTTAGAGTCCATGTCAGATATGATACTTTCTATGATGCCAAAATATGTTCACAAATAATTAAAGAAAATCTACAAGACATCACTCTAGCAATCATATTTTTTCGGGAAATCAAAATATACATCTTGCTAAAATAATTAACAATTACAAAACCATACTAATTTCCCCTCTTAGTTATTGGGAGACCAAAAAATACATGGATACTATTTTCTAAGGCCTCTTAGGTATGAGAATTGGCTGGTACAACCTCAACTTTTTCTTGTTGAGATTATTCACATTGCAAAATTGACAACTATAAACATGCCTTGTAACATCATATTGTAAACATTGTTAGTAACATAATACTAGAGATTAATTATAATCTTATTGACACCAAAATATCTAGCTACACATGATATGTGTGCCTCTCGCATAAAAAAAACACTAATCTTTTGACACATGAAGTTTACATGCTTTATGTAGGAGTCCTTTCTAAAGGTAGTAGTCTTGATGAGACTCAAAATTTGCATGTTTCTCTCTCTATATATAGTCTAATATACCTCACTAAAATCTATATCATGTTCATTTTTCTCTACATATATCACCAAAAAATGTCTCCAAATTTATCAAGTCCCTTACTATGGATAAAATAGGTGGTTTGTATAGCATATCAATGACCTTAGTCATCACGCTACTCTTATAGTTGACCATGAGATGTATTTTCTAAAGGAATCCCATCTATTTGTAATGCTAGGGTTTCTATATTTTTTTTTATGTTTGTAAATATTACAAGGGATTATGGTTGCTATTCATCATGGTTTGCTTCCCTATTAGGTAAAATTTCCACTTCATTATAGAAACTAGAGCATATAGTTCCTTATCATAGGTGTTGCAATTTAAAACAAACCATGTGAATCTTTTAGAATGAAAACAAAAAATCCTACCTTCTTGTATTAGCATCGCACTATAACATAATTTGTGATATTTATCTCTACCTCAAAAGCTGGTTACAAATTAGATAAAACAAGAACTGGTGGTATACTTATATTTTTCTTCAACTCCTCTAATGAATGCTATTGTCTCCTCTCCCAATGTAACTTCCTTCCCTTGCAGCTCATGACCATGTAATAGAGTAACAATAAATAAGAAAATTTTCACAAATTTAGGGAGATATTTAATTTTAATTACAAAGCTTTGTGTCTCACTCATGGTAGTGGGATTTGGCCAATTAATTATCACCCTAGCCTTAGATTGGTATATTCTTATCTCCATGTCACCCATAATGTGACCAAGGTACAATAAATAGGTTTTAGCATACTCACACTTCTTACTGGTAATAATAATTTGTTCTCTTTCCAAGATCTCAAATACATTTTTAAGACAAGTGTTCTAAAAATGATGTGTTGAATACTAATATGCTATCTAAACAAATAGTAACTTGATTCAATTTATAATTTCAATACTTTGTTCATGAGGCACATGACATTGGTTCATTACATAAATTGAATGAGAGAACCAATGATTCACATCTTCTTCCTTGAACATCACTCAGTGGTATCTAGATCCAAGATCCAACTTATTACACTCAAGACATTCCCTTTATGAAATAAATCAAGATAATTTTGTCAATCAATAGTTGATATTGTCTACCTACAATGCAAAATGATTGAATGCATTTGAGTTGTAGGTGTCAAATATGTGACGCTGTGTAGGCATTAATGTTTTAGCATGTTATTGTAGGATTCTTTTTCCCTGCGTGTAATATCTTGACCATGCAATGAATGCTGCTTAATGCCTAAGATTGGGAAAAGACTGAAATAAAAGTTTCAACTTTTTGATAGCTTAAGACGATATCATACATTATTGTGATTCACAAGCAGTAGGGATGATTCGGTGTAAAAATCTTCTTTGGCAGGGTTTTAGAATAGTTTCCTTGTAAACTCAGCCCATGTTTTTTTGTCAACATCATTGACAACATGACATGATATGTGCAAAATATTAAAAATCATAGTAAGTTTGAAAGCTTTGTTAGTGGATTATCAATCTTTAAAATAATATTTTATATAATATAAATTACTACACTGTATAAAATATAAATTTATTTTTAAAATAATATTATGATTATATTTATGTATTTTATTTTATAATAGAAACTATTAAATATAAATATAATACAATATATAATTAATGTATAATATATTTTTAATATATTAATCATTTAATTATATATGAAATTATATTATTATATACAATATAAATTACTAAATTCATTTTCGAAATAATCTCATAATTATATTTATTATTATATTCTATAATTCATAATATATTTTTATTTAATATAAATATATATATATATATTTATATATATATATATATATATATTTAATTAATAATATCTATGAAAAACATATTCTATATAATATTTATATTTAATAATGTATGATTCTATATAATAATAAATTTAATTTAAATATATATTTTAATAAATTTAATATACTTTTAAATATTAAATATGAAAAATACTAAACATATAATATATTTAATATTTTAATTAGTATTATATGTAAACAGTATAATATGTATTAATTATTTTAAATTATGTTTATATTTAATAATATACATTATATAGAGCATAATCTATAAGAATAAATATAGTTGAGATATTAATTTTGTATATAAGAGACACTAATAAATATTAACCATATAATATATCTAATATAAATAAAATATGATGTTCAATTAAAAATAAATCATGTAGATGGCCCACTAATTATCGTGTTTGATTGCAATGTAATAATTATTTAATTTGTCCTAAGTTTTATGTATTTTTTTGAAAAGAAGTTGCATCTAAAATTATCCTCACATACTGAAAAGTTAATGTACAACAATATCTATTTCCATTATGCTTTGATAGATGACAATCATGTTGTCCATCCATTTTGGCGGATGAAAACGAGAAAAGATGCCAAGGTGAAAAATACATTTTTCCATTTGTTAAAAAGATTGACAATAAAGAACAACCATCTTCATCTCCATCTCCATCTCTATTTTCCTCTCTATCTCTTCCTTATCTCTATCTCCTTACCTTTCCCTGCATCTCTATCTCTCTTCTCTATATTTCCCACTATATCTACCTCTCTATCTCTCCCTATCTCTCCCTCTCCCTCCCTCTCTCCCTATAGCTCCCTCTTTTTATATCTCTCTACTTCTCTATCCTCTCTCTATTTCTCTCCCTCCCTATTTATTTCTATCTCCTTTTCTCTTTCCCTCTCTCTCCTCTCTCACACTCACACTCCCTATTTCTCCCTCCCTATCTATATCTCTCTCCCACTCTCTCTCTCTCTCACACACACACTCCTTGTTTCTCCATCCCTATCTTCTCTCACTCTCACACACACACAATCCTTATTTCTCCCTCCCTATATCTATTTCTATCTATATATCTCTATCTCCCCCCTTTCTCTATCCCTTTCTCTATCCCTTTCTCTCTAGTACTTGTCTCTATCACCTCCTTTATCTCTCACTCTTGCCTCCATCTCTATCTTCCCATCTCATCATCTCTCTCTATCTTATTCACTCCATCTCTCCCTCCATATCTCCTACTCTCCCCATCTCTCTATATGCCTATCTACCTCTCTTTATATGTCACTTCCTATATATTTATCTTACTATAACTCCATCTCCCCCTCTCTCATTTTCTCTCACTTTTTATCTCTATTTCTCTCTCCCTGTTTCTCTCCTTCTATCTCTCCCTCTCTATATATTTATCTCTCTTATTCACTTTATCTCATTATCTCTATATCACTCCCTCTCTCCCTCTATATCTATTGAAATATCTCACCCTCTCTCTGTAGAGCTTCCCCTAATGTCTAATTAACTAGTGTAGATGATCATACACACATATTAATGGAATTGAAGATCCCTAAACTAATAAATTCATCATTCAAGAGAGGGATTCATTGAATTATTAACCAGAGAGTCATAGAATTTAGTTGCTAGAAACATATATGCATTCATGAATTCTAAACGTCCTACATCAAGGCTAAGTATAAGTAAATTAAACACAGATAATTGTAGTAAAATATTTTAACCAAAATTGACTACTATCTCTAAAACAAAGTAAACTGATACAAATAACTAAATTGCTACGGGTGCTTACTGCTTATGACTGCAACTCAATAATTATTATGTTGCAACATGTCCTAATTCAAATAACCTTCATAGTATTGAACAAAATAAAAACAAAATATTTATAATTCAAAAAATATACATCATTCATAATAGCATAAACTAAAAGCTACAAAATAAACTTGCAATGCACAATCTAATTTATCAACTAAACTAATGTGGTTTTGTAGTACCTCAATTGACCCTTTCTTTAGTTGTTGCATCCATAAAATTTTCTCCAAATACTCACTTAGGAAAACATGCTACTAAAATATCTTCTCTTTATTACATTCCAATCATACACAAAGTTGTTGAATAGGATCTAACATAAAATCTTATTCAATTGATGTAGTACAAGGATGGTTTTTTTTTTCAAACAACCCATCCAAGTAGCCATAACACTACAAATACCCTTACTTCACAAATTGAAAGCATTTACAACAAATTTACAAAGGAAAACATAACCAAATCTTCTTTATTCAAATTGAACAATATGATTTTACATTTGATGTGTAGCCACAACAACAACAAATGCTACAGGAAATCCATATGCAAAACTAACTTTACACCTGTAGGCAAGATTACCTTTAACTTTTACAAATATGATTTTCAAGACACAAAATCAGCTACAATCTAATCTCAAGATGCAATAATCAGCTATAAGCTACACCAAATCAGCATCATCACCTCTCCAATATGGGCATGGGTTTTTCCTTGCCTTGCAGAAATCTTCCTTCACAATCTTCTTGTAATCTCACTACTGCACCATTCACCAAAGTTTTTGCTTCTTGGGGCATTGGATTTATCATGAAAATGCAACAATAAGAATACATAAAATAACTCCAAATGAGGTGTTGGGAATCCACCTGCATGCATGTTAGGAATCAATAATCAATTCTGTAAACTCTTGCTGGAAATGATTTCAAAAAATCTTGTCATAAAACCCCTCACTCCAATTGGCTGTAGGCTGTGTATGGGTCCAAGATTAATTTCTAGTCAATTTCTATTCTCTTGGAGACTCTATTCTTTTTTCACTGCTTTGATAATTTCTAGATTGAGCTATGCGATGCTTGAAGCAATTCACTAAATCCTCTGTGTCATCCCTCAATAGTATTATTGGTTATGGGAAGATCATCTTGAGTAGCTGAATCTTGAGATAGTAGAACATGAAGCATCGATGATATTTCTTGTAGAATCTTGAGTCGAGTAGGCCATGTCTTTCATTTCTTTTAATTTGTGTTTGACAGTGATCATCTTAGGTTTTGGAGCATGATTATGTTCTGTACTGCTAATCACATCACCAGATTTTGTTTGTGTCGTAGTATAGCACCGACTTGAACATTTATTTGTAAAATATTTCACACAATGCCAGATCATTTTATTGATGCCTTGTTGATGAAACAAAAATGTGTAACCGTCTACAATAAGTAAATTCTTGTTTTTTTGACTTGTTAAAAACTGAAGAGGCATTGTATATATTAAAAATTATGAAGAATGTGTTGGTTCCCTAAAAAGTACATTGATTTTTTGTACACTCTTTTAGAAAACCCTACGAAAATTTAAAATAATGTTCAAAATAATATATTACAAAATATCTTCTTTTATGAATTTGGATTTCTCCTCTTCTTATCACTCTACACACTCTTACTTCTTCTCCCCTTCTTCCTTTCTTTACTTCTCTTAATTCTACCACTTTATATATCTTCTTAATGCCTTTTCACTTATATCTTTTCATAATAACTCTTAATTAACTTATTCCCACGAAATTTCCTTTATTTTTATAATTATTTACCATTTTATAAGTTATTTAAGCATATTAGAGGTGTTTTAAGGCTATTTTAGGGGTATATAATGGATATATGATCTAAAAATGACCTAAATAGCCTCTATGGTGCCTCACAATCATATTTATAATTTATTTTAAGTCATTTCTACTTTACTAGCTTGATCTAAACTGACCATGGGTTATTCTATCCATGGGTTATTTTGACCACGGGTTATTTTGTCCATGGGTTATTATGACCCTGGGTTATTTTGTCCTTGGGTTATTTTGGTCGGGTTATTCTGTCCAGGGTTATTTTGGACAGGTTATTATGTCCTGATACGGGCTAATACCCATGTAAAACACATAAATCAATTAAGCACATTCTACCTTAACATGATCTAGTCTCTCTAGATAAAAAAATTAACTTGAACATGATCTTATCAACTTATTTCCTGAACTACAAGTCCTGAGACCATAAATCATAGAAATTCGGAGAAACTAAATTTCTCCCAGATCACAACCAGATACACAGAAAAGCATAGTTCACAACTAGTGAACATAACTCACACTTTACAATGATCCAAAGACTCAAACTCTAGATACAGAAACTTCCAGCAACCATGAATAGTACCTCAGATCCTCACTAGCATAGCAGCAAATCCCAAAGCAAAACCCAAAGCAAACACTAAATACCTGCAACCTTTCTTTTTTACAATTTTCTCAATATCCTTGACATATACAATCAAAAACCATCATTCATGACATCAATGACAACATCAACCAGTTGATAACCAGCTAACCAGTTGACATCAATGACAACACCTTCATACTTGCAACAGTTCTTATGCAAAACACAAGATTATTTTTCCTAAATAAAAATATCCTTAAATCTATTTCCCTTTGTTCATCACATTATTGTTCGCATACTTATTTTTCTATTTTCTAGAAGATAATTTTAAATCCAGATGAAGTCTCTAGTATTTCTCTTCCATGTACTCTACTTTCCCACAATGGGAACAATGAGCTTTGTATTTATTCTCCCCTTTGTCCTTTTGTACTATTTTAGGGACATTTTTCTTTGTTTTTACCTTATCTTTCTCCCTATGCTTCTAACCTCCTTACTGCTATCCCTTTTATATGTTTTTATTCCTAAAATAAGACACCTTTTTCTTATCTAACTCCACATTGGGATTGAGAACATGCCTCTATCAAAATCTAGAGGATTTTCCATGGGAAATAACGTCTTTATCTTCTAATTATCGAAACAATCCACCTATATGATCCATTAGCACATCTTTCTCATGACATCTCTACCCAAGTAAACTTCCATATTTTGAAACTCATTGGTATACTCTTACACACTCTATCTTTAATGTCACTAGAAGTGGTGTCCTCGAATAACTTTTATCTTCATAAAAATGAGATAAAACCACCTTTTTATATTTACTGAAGCCTTTCGACTATTAAATGAGAGTGAATTTTTGACATTCAAGGGGTAATCAACAAATCATACCATGTGAGAGTATGGATTAATAATTTTAGCTTGGAAAATTAAATCTATTGGTGAAGAGTAAGCTTATGAGGATATAATACACCTCCATTTGGGATCTATCCATTGAGAAAAAATATTGATGTTAATCTTTCTATCATATGAATATATGTGAATCTTAGCTTTAGCCTTAAATACACACCATATGGATGACTTCTTGTTTTGGTTTAGTTCTCACTAGGTCATCTTCTTCCTTGTGCTTAAGCATTCTCATTTTTCATCCAAGGTTTGCATGAATATTTATATCCAATCTATTTTCCCCACTAAATTGAAGATCCTAGAAACATCATATTCAAGTATTTTAAAATGGATATCACCTACCTCTTCCTATCTATTCATTTCTATTATAAAAATATTTTTTCTACTTTATTCCAGTTTTAAGTTTGCAAAGAACTAGGTTATCAATACCACTTTTGTAATTCCCTAAGACACATCTATGACATATCCAACCTTTTTTCTTTTTGAAATAACAACACCAATGACCAAGATATGATAAAATGTCACACTACACAACCACATTCCCACAAGTTCCATGTGAAACACAACAACAAAAGGACACTAAAAACATGAATGAACTCACCATTTATATAAGCAAGGTGACACCAACAAAATAATTACCAATTATGGGATGAATCCACCATGATGATCCTATGAGAGGGGGGGCATATAGATGATGATAGGGTATCAATCAATGATAATACTCTCTCATGAACACAAAAAAAGGGTAGTGTAGACATGTAAAATTGACCTAACACTTATCGCACATACTACAAAACATTTTATCATCAAATATCATTGCATTTCACATCAAAAACATCAAAAACCCTAATTTTTGCTATTAATTGAATAATACAACATTATTTAATTAATTCACTTTTTCATCAATTTCAACCAATTAAATAAATTTCATTTATTTAATAAAGTCCTAAATCTAACTTTATTCCTCTTGATTAATTAAATAATGCCGATTATTTAATTATGTCACTAATTCACCTTATTCCCCTAAGTCGATTAAATTATTAAATCATAATAATTTAATTAACTCACTTTCCCTCCAAATTTGAATAAACTATTCAAAACATCATCAAAAATAAAATCAAACTAATGCAACTTTGTTTGCAAAAGTCAAAATTGACTTGCACGTTCAACTCCAAAATAATTAATTAATTAAATCAATTAATTAATCATTCTCAACCACTTTCCTAATTGAGAAAATTACGAATCATTGATTGCTCAATCTATTTCTCGACTAAACAATCTATTTCCTGACTGATCAATCTATTTCTCAATCCCACAAATTATTCAATCTATTTCTTCAATCACACTAATTACGTAATCAATTTTCATAGATTATGCCCATCTAAATCTTCTTAACATCTTTCGATCAACGATTAAGATATTCTACTACACAATCTTGATTGTTCATTTCAAATCACAATTTCTATATAACAAACCTCTTTCCTCACAATAAAGGATTAGAGAATCAACACAGTTTACACAACGAAGTAATGCCAAATCGACATTGACAAAACTTCAATCAAACACACACATGCTCTTCAAAGCTCTCATATGCAACAATGGAGGCTTTGCATTGATGCAAACAACCCATCACATCTCCGCGAACACACTCCGACATGGGATGGTAACCTTTCCTTTGTTTTTGAATTCATTTTGATATCATAGGATTTCATTATTTGTTTTCAATAACTTAGAAAACTTCATTTCATGAGTGAAGGAATGAATCTTAATTGTTGTTTTGAATTTAGATTAGTTTCTATTTGATGCAATTATCTTGTTTACACTCATAGATTTCCCCCTCACACATTCTGGCATGCCCGGTGGGACCTCGGTCCTTAACATTAACAATTTCGTGAGCCAAATTTGAAGTTGCAGGTCTCAGACACGCTTTGGAAAAATCTTCGCATAGGTTCCAATTTTTTTTTGCATTTGCTTCCACGGTTCCAACACTTTTGACTCTGATTCTGGCACTTTTGACATTTTTTGGTGCACTTGATACTGATTTTGGTGCTTTTGATTGGTTTTTTCTCTTCTACTTCTAGGAACAAAGATGCTTTTGAATTTTTCTGGCACCTTTGTTCTCTGTTAGAGGGCACTTTTGATTTTTTTCCTTCACTTTTGCTATGTTGATTTGTGTCCGAGATCTGCAAGTAAAAATTTGATTTTTAACACTAACGGGTGCTTGATTTGAATGTGTAACAGGTACTAATGTCGTTTATGTAGGATTTACAGGAGTATAATTGATGGTTATCCCAAAAACAACTAACACATTTATTACAGGGAAGATGAATGGTCGAAGAAATTTTAATTTTTAAAGCTTTTTAAAAGTTATAAAATATTTCAATTTGTGTTTAAAAAGAACCCTCACAAACAAAACACTTTTGATTTAGTGCTCTTAAAATGAACCTTTTTCAAGATTTCTAAGTTAGAAAATCTTTCATTTTTGTCTTGCACCTTTGCTATCTCATTGATTGATATCCATAACACTTATATTGAGTTCTTTAAAATGAACCACTGCTATCTTGTACACACATGTATTTCACTTTTTTGGATAACACCACTCGATGGGTTTAAAAAGAACATAGCGATGTGTTTTTTGTGTATTATGTATTTGGGAAACTATGTGACTATCCTCTTCCCTCGCACCTTTTTGGCAATCTTGGGTGATGAAAATCATCTTGAGTTTCACACTTTTTACTTCAAAGGATACTTTTAGAGGGCCCACCTTTTGAGACACATCCCGCACTGGAGAACTCAAAGGCGACCAAAGTGGTATTTTGTTTTGGTTTGCTATATAAATTATTGTGGGTGTGAGGAAATTTCTCACCCACCAAGTGTTGTTCTTGCTGGAGTTAAAATGACACTGAGAGGGGGGGGGGTGAATCAGTGTTATAACAGATTTGACCAAATTTCACAAATTCAAAAACTATAGCTCATATCTGATCTCAATATACTCTGATTAATGCATTCATGAGTTGAATGTAATCATTCATAAACATAATTGAGACAAGTAATAACCAAACAGTGAACTGAAATAATCAACAACACAGTAAAGCATAGGGAACACAAAAGAGCAAGAAGACTCAAGATTTTACCGAGTGGAAAACCCTCCTGGGGTATAAAAACCACTCCCTAAATGCCTTCCAGGCTTAATCTTTTAAACAAAAGTTCACAATGCCTTATAGGCTGATTTTTGAGCACCCACTCAAGGAGCACTAGCCCCTCATTTTGAGACACCCATCTCAAGGAGTACCAACCCCTCAATTATGTTTTGAACAATAATAGTGACTCAGAGGATTTCTCTATTTTCAGTCAAGCACATATCTTTCTGTAGAGTTCATTCATACATTTCCATACAGACAAGGAATGATACTCTCAAAATTACAAAAATAAACAACCCTTACAGTTTTCAACACTGGTATATATTTACATTTCAAGTATGTCGGTTGTGAAGAAATCTTTCCAAACCGTTTTTCACCAGATCTTCAGATTCTCTTACTGATTTTTGAATATAAAGCTGAATACTAACAATCTGTCGATGATGATTAAAAAATCAATAGTAACGCTTATCTAGAGAGCTGCAAATCATCCATTAAAACAAAAATGCAACTGCTCAAAGAGGAAACTCAATGAATATGCTTCCATGTAACGGTTTTGAGATTTGATTCAATCAATGATGTCAGCCTGCAACTGCATTTTGAAGTTTCCATAAACAACCACAGAGTTTGAGATTTTGTTAACCACTCACTGAGACACAAGAGTCTTTCTCACCGAGACGCCCTTCTGTTTCATTCACTGTCACTATAGCCTTTTCTTTATTTGCATTCACCGTGAGCCATCAGAGTCAGGAAGAACACATACCAAAAACATCATGTCTCATCGATAGGCTTCCTTAGAGTATTATTCATTCGCTAAGACATTAGCAAGTCTTTCACCGAGATCTCCTTTAGTTTCATTCACTATCGCTATGACCAAACGATATCGGTGAGACCTCTTGTAGACTTCATAACGTTTTTCCGAGAGTCACTTTTCACCCTGTGTCGTTGAGACAATACGAAGTCGGGGAGATGCTATATGGACTACCCCTTGTTTTGCTGAAACATCCCGAGCTCACCCTAGATCACCAAGACAATATCAATCTCACACCGATGAGCCTTTGATAGAAACCCCTTGTGTGATGTCGCTGTAACATAATGGTTCTCTCTCCGATGCACCCTTCTATCTTATGAGAGTCGCTATGACATACCAATATCGGTGAGACCTCCTATAGAGCACACTATTTCTTTTCGAAAGTCTTCATCAGTGGTCGGCAAGACAATGCATAGTCGGGAAGATGCTATAGAGATTGCCCCACGTTTCACCAAAATTCCACATGATACACATTGGTCGCCATGACACATGGTTTTTCTTGCCGATGAGACCAACTGTACAATACATGCCGTTGTAACTTCAAACCATCGGGGAGACATCTTGTAGATAGTTTCAGTCATATCGAAACACCCCGAATTCACACCTGTTCGCCAAGACTTCCAGAATGTCCTGCCGAAAGCAATTGTCCAACGGTGGTCAGTGTGACATTGAACATTTGTTGTGATATTTTAGCGAAGCCTCAACCTCTGCTGATAAGATCTTTTGGTGCACGGTCGGTGAGACACTATGTCTTCGGTGAGACTACATACCGAAAACAACACTCCTGCTGATAGACTTCCTCGGTCGCCGAAACCACATGAATGTCTCGCCGATAGACGTCCTTATGCATATGGTCGGTGAGACATAACTATTTCACTGTGACCGCAGATCGATGGTATAACACTTGCCGAATTGATCTTTCTTGTGCTGGTCACCAAGACCACGTGAATGTCATGCCGAAAGTAGCATGTATGTTAAATTCAATCACCCAGACATCTGAAATGTCTTGCCGATAGGCAACTCAGACATTTTAGAGTGGATCAGGGAGACCTTTCCATTCTCACACCGATATGAGTAAGCCCGAAAGAGAGACAACCAAATCCTGTGATATGCAAGGAGAACCATTTTGAAACAGATTATTGATGAGAACAAACTGAAAGAGATTTTGTCATCAAGGACAAACTATAAACACAGCTGAGATTCAACAGTTCTATACTGATGAATGTCTCCCCCAATATCCATGTGCTATGTTAAAACCTGCAAGGGATGGGAGGCCTCTTAATTGAGTGAATCACCACATGTATAGACATCTGAAAATAATAATCCCAAAACATGACTAAGAACCAAATGTTTGTAGAAGCCACCCCTTTTTTCCAAAAACATGCTATGAAGTGGGACATCGAAATTTACTTCCTAGAAGTTACTTACCAAGTCTGACTTATGGTTGAGCATAAAAATACTCTCCATTCATTGCATGTAAAATCATCCCTTTGGGGCATTAGGTAAGCCCACCTAGGAAGAAGTGTCTATCCCTAGGGTGTACTTTTTTTTCATGAAAAATTAACAAATCTGTTCATCATTGAACACTGTGCTTGAATTTAAAATGAACATATCGAAAAAAACACTATACATGATGGTTGAATCACAAACCCTTTGAATTAGTGTATGCTTTTAAGAGAAGCCCTTTATTTGCACTCCTTAAAGGTTTCTGAATATTCAGGATTTAATTTCAGGCTATACTAGCTCAAAGTAAACATTGGAAACTATGGCTTGGGTATTGTGATTTTACAACTTAAAGCCATAGGCATGCAGGTCACACAAGTGTGGGTGTGTGCAAGAAGTTGAGTCCACTTTTTGGCCAAAAAGTGGAAGTGTTTTTCCAGATTTTCAAAATTTGACACATTTGACCTTAAAATTTGAAGCACTTAGAGATTAAATCTTTAAAAAAGTCACTAATCATAAAATGTAGTGCTCGGAGTCTAGTTTCCAAATATGTAATTTATTTCAATACCCAGATTGTACAAATTGAGTTTCAATAGGCCCGTTTCTAAAAACCACTGTTTAAAAGTCACTTTTTTTACCATACCATGCATGTGTACGACATCCATATTTTGACTTAAATTATCGTATTTTTCTAAATCCTTTTGGGAAAAGATTTGTGACTCACTGAAGCTTGTTCTTGATATTTTTTTGTAATTTTTTATTGAATATTTTTTTTTATAAATTTTTATTAGGCATATTTGTCATTTTGAAAAAATGTCATGTATGACATGCATAAGATGACCTAAACTTATCATTTTTTTATTTTTTTTTAAATTGAAAATAATTGTCTAAAGTTTGTTCTCGTGCAATCCGTTTGTCAAAATGCTATGTTGATCAAAAGTTATTAAAATAGTAAAAAACCCTGATATTTAAAGTTTATGGACCAATTTTATTAGAAATTAATTGAAAAATAGAGAAAATAATCCAATTGCAAAACAAATTACATATTTAGAATCTGCATTATCTCATCTAAAATGGGTTTTAATTTCGTCAAAAAATTCTGAAAAAAAGTCGTCACCATATGTCCAAAGTCGGTATTTTTCTGACATTGTTAGGACCTTCAACTTGCAGGTCAAACCAGGTTGAAGGCCTAGGTTTGGATTTCCAATGCTTTTCCCGACAAAATCCTAGGCAAAAACCCGACCACAAAGCAAATAAAAATTCAAATTTTAAAAAATGGGATCCCGTTCCTCGGTTATTATATTCAGACCGTTGGGAGGGAAACGAGATCCCGTTTTATAAACGGGATCCTATTTATGATCTCGTTTTATAAGCGGATCCCGTTCCCTTCCAATCCCCATCAATATCGGAGAACGAGATCTTGATTATAAACGGGATCCGGTTTATAAACGGGATCCTGTTCTTTATTTAAATATCTGCAAAAAATTACATGAAGTACGCAACACATGTACGACCGAGTAGTAGTAAAAGTAAACTATTTTTAATGAGCTATTGTATTTACTGGTGGTGAACTTGATTTTTAGTTGATTTTATCAAACGAGGCATCATCTACACCATTTTTGAAGTGGAATTGTGTTATTTTGTGCTTGTTTGGAGGAACAAAAGGTCTTCAATTTGCAACATGGATTGAATTTTTCAAAGGAGGCATGAAGAAAATAATTTTTAAAGTGGAATTGTGCTAGTTTTCTACTTGTTTTGAGGAACAGAAGAGGAATAATTTTGTCCTAATAGGTATTCAACTTCCAATTTGGATTGAATATTTTGAAGTATTTCACTATTAACATTCATTTGTGCTTGAGAATTTTATAATTATGGGAGATAAAGCTCATAATAAGAGAAGGAAGACATTGACTCCTCAAGAAGTTGAAGCAAATAGAGAGGAGAGACAAAGACAAAGAGAAAGAAGAATGAGAATGAAATCAATGAATGATGGTGGAGCAACCAATTCCACAACTATTGAAGATGAAAACATTTAGGATACCATGGTTGTAGATGAAGCTAATTTGCAAGGAGTCAATTTGGAGAAGAATATGATTATACAAACAATTCCTACTATGTCTTCAAATTCCTCTTTGAATGCTATGGAGAATGTTTCAATATGCAAATCCAGGTGCGTCTTCAAATCCACATGTTAGTGAAATAGTAAATTTGTATGTAGAATTTTTTACAAGATCTTGGACTTAATGATGTTGACATTGACGATATTCAGAGAGATGAAACTTTTATAGAATTTTTGAAACAAAAAAGAAAAATATTTTGTTGCAAATGAAAATCAAAATGATCATTTTCTTGAAAATGAAAACAAAACCTGTATTTTTGATGAAAATGAAAATGAAAATGAAAACCGTTTTGTTGATGAAAATGTAAATGAAATGAAGATGAAGATGAAAAGAAGATAAGAAATCTAGAATGTGATGTTGAATTTAATGTAAAATACTTTTTTAAAAAAAATTGGAAGTGGTGTATTTTCGATAATCTTCCTAGTCCAAATTTCTTGGAGTCAAATAAGAACACATGTGAATAGAATATACACCAAATTCTTTTATCGTAAAAATTTTTTCATTTCAATGTCAACTAATGATGCAATTGATGAGAATGCAAAAAATGAGGAAAGTAATGAAAAGGTTAGGCTTTATGTTAAACCAAAAAGAAAAGATCAATCATTAAAACATGTTATGTCTATTGTTGCTAGTGCCATTCAATCTATTGGGAAAAATAGTCGATCTAAAGATAAAAACGCAGCAAGAAGAGCTAGAACAACTGCTATAGTTAATAAAGCAACTTTGAATAAAAGAATGGTAAGCAATATTAGTGAAGTTTTAAAAATACATCCTAAAACATTACTAAGAACAAGAAAAGGAAGAGAAAGTATAGAAAATGATCCTATCAATCAATGTTGGAGTTTCAGTGGTGACTACCGAGGTCTGATATAAAATTGAATGTTGAAATTAAATCTTTGATTGAAAAATATTGGAATGATAATACTAGGTTTTCATCTAATGCTAGAGTTGTTTTAAAATTAAGGGTGGGGTCCAAAGTTTGCGATCCTCACCCAAAACACCTATTAGATACAATACAAACTGAATTTTATAGAAAATTTTGTAGCGATTCAGTGTTACCTGGTAATATTAAAATAAGTCAAAGGTCTTTTGAAAAATGTAAACCCTGGTATGTAAAAATTAATAAGCAACAAATATCTTGTTGTTGTAAAACACATGTTCAATTTCGTTATTTTTATGATGTTTTTCAATATATACGTTGTACCTTGCATACTAACATGATTATACAGGATTGTGGTATTGATATGCCACTTGAAGCAATAAGAGAGTTTATTTTAGGTTTGTTTTGTGAAAAATCTAATGACAAATTATTTTATTTAAGTTATTGTATTTCTGGACAATGCATTAACTATGGAAATCTTTCATTTTTAAGAATTTGTTTGCATGAAAGTGTTGATCATGATTTTGGACAACAATTAGTAGATGTCAAAAGATTTAGGAATATTCACTATTCTTTAAAAGATGAAAAAATAGGAAAGCGTTGTGATTTAGTTACAGAAAAAGTTAGTGTGCATGCATTTATGAGTGAATTTAAGAATAAAATTGTACCAAAATATGTCATGCACTCTGAACATGCTCGGTAAACATTAATACTAGCATGTGAAACCCACATTTCAATTGGTACTATACTTTCATTGGTTGATTTTGCGGAGAATTATACTCTTGCTCCGTAAGAGGAAATTCAATCTCAATATTATAATTCAGTGCAAGTAGCTATGTTTGTCCATATTGTTTATAGAAATGTAGATGATAGCACTAAGGATGATAAAATTTTTGAGGGGAG
>VDFB02000017.1:295356927-295389592 GCA_007258455.2 Sequoia sempervirens
TATTTAAATACATGTTTTGATTACACATTGATATTGCTTAGACATTACTAGTTAAAATTGATTTATTGTCATTTTTTGTATCCTAAAGCCATCATTGCATTGATCTCATATTTTGAAAAAAAAAGGAGAGGATGCCTGGATTCAACCTACAAACATGTGTGGAATAATTTTAAATGCAGGTACTTGTGTTCTGTACATATAGATAGTTTTATATAAATTAAAATATGTATGTTTTGATGATTTCATTGATATTGCTTGTACCTTTTTGATATCTAGTGTGAAGACCTACCACATTCCAGAGCTAATGAAGTTTGAGATGTTCTGAGATGCATTTCCAATTCTTTGTAAACATTGTTTTGAGATGACATATATGTACATACATACCCTTACAAAATTAAACATACTCTATGTACTTCTATGTATCAAACTCAATATTCTATATATTTTGTTTGTTAAATGTGCATGTTTTCCTACTTTGAAACTTTATGTCTAATTGTATAATCACTAAATATCATGCATACATTATTGTTAAATCAATTATATCCTTAAGACGTATTATGACCCCTTAAGACATCCCCTTAAGACCCCTTAAGACATCCCCTTTAGATGTATTATGACCCCTTAAGACATCCCCTTAAGACATTCTATTATGACCCTTTTAGACATCCCCTTAAGACCCCTTAAGACATCCCCTTAAGACATTCTATTATGACCCCTTTAGACATCCCCTTAAGACCCCTTAAAACATCCCCTTAAGACGTTCTATTATGACCCCCTTAGACATCCCATTAAGACCCCTTAAGACATCCCCTTAATTAAGACGTTCTATTATGACCCCTTTAGACATCCCCTTAAGACCCCTTAAAACATCCCCTTCAGATGTTCTACTATGACCCCTTTAGACATCCCCTTAAGACCCCTTAAGTCATCCCCTTAAGATGTATTATAACCCCTTAAGACATCCCCTTAAGACGTTCTATTATGACCCCTTTAGACATCCCCTTAAGACGTCATTATTTGTTTTGACAACTTATAAATTAGTGTTAGATGTTATTATTTATAGAATTTATTAATGCTTTTATTCTTTAATCTTCTATGGTATTGTTTATTTCTTAAAATTTTATCCTTTCTGGTATATAAATAGATTGTTTTTGTTTGTAAATTATGATTGATTGACTAATTATTTATTGACGTGAATTGAATAAGTTCATTGAGTAATTATCGCTATTTATTGAATGTACATATCATGTATATCATGTATGAAATCACTAAATTTGCAAAGCATAAATATTAAAATGTCCTATATTAATATCATGTATGAGATCACTAAGTTTCACATTAATGTCCTATATTAATGTCTTCACTATGAACATAGAATGCATAAATGTACATGTGTAAATTAAAATTTCAAACAATAATAAAGTCCATAATTTATGTAACATATTAAGTGCATGAAACCAATATATTAAGCGCATGAAATAAAGTCCAACAGAGTACATGAGAAACAAGAAATATAGTCCATGAAATAAACAAATATAACACATAAAATCACATGTTTCTAGGTCATGTACTGTCTCTATAATCAAGAGACCTCTTCACACCATGCAGACTATGTGGATGACCTAAAACACTCTATACAAGAGAAAGATGAAATCAGATGTAAGACAATGAAAAATGATTTAATGACAATTTAATTTATAATCGATCATAAAATTAAATTACCGTCATATCTACGTCTAGATGCTCTGGTGCACCTGAAGCAACCTCTAAATTCTCTAAATCAATCTACATAAACAAGACAAAGAAATTTGAAATTAGATGTACAACTCTACAATTAATTTTTTTTAATTCAATTTAATTTATAATTTATCATATTTTAATTGTACCGTATTCCAAGGTTGTGCACTAGGCTCTTCTCCAGGACCTGTCTGTACATGCTCAACTAAGAGATGTGTCTCATGCTATAAAAGAAAAAGAATATGTAAAAATCTCATATTATGTATATATTCAATTTAAAATTTATAATTGACTTTAAATATAATAAAAAAATTAAATTACCATTTGATCTGAGCCTGCTCTACATGTCCTCCTAGTGGTGTAACTATGTCTGGGTTAGGGTTGAAAGTTGCACTAACAAAGTCCTACAAGATCAAAATTAAAGCATGTACAATTGAATTAGGTTTATATATATATATATATATATATATATATATATCAAGTTTGCACATTTTGTGTAGAAATTTTTGTAAACAACCTAGAAATTAGTGGCCTCATGACTAGCTGCAACATCAAATGTTTGCCCGATGCCCATTCTTATTGTGGTATCAACCTAGACATACATGTACATAGACATTTAACACTTATAATATTTACAAGTGTACATGCATGCATTTCATATATCTAGTGAATTCAAAACTCATAAAACTGTAACTATACTAATGTAAACTTTAAACAAATTTACAATATGAATGTACTTTCCCTTGATCTATGATGCTCGATAGTGGAGGAGTGCTTGACAATCCCTCAGGAGGAATTGACGTGGATGCCGATTGACTCACCTAAACCAACATAAATATTTCAAACATATATGTGATTCAATTATAAATTTAAAACTCATGTTAAAATTATGATTTCATATATAATTTTAAAAATTGAAATCAAAATACCCCATAAGGGTTGCCAAGTACGACCGGTGTCGGTGTATGTACTCGTGGAACAGATGATTGTTGGGCCATCGTTAGTGTCATCTGTACATCAAACAATTTTATTGCTAAAATGTATTGCAAACTTTTCTTTAATATATACATCCATCAAAATTCTTATAAAATGAACGTACATCTAGATGCATATTTATACTTGTGTCGCAGTGTCCTCAGGGTGATGGTCTGCTATAAGAAACTCTACAAATGAACTAATGCGACCAGATGAACCACCATAATCTCCCCGTCCACCTAAACTAGGTGTGGCCTGATCAAGTCCATAGCATACTTGATGACAACTAGTACATATATGGGGGACGGGCCTTGACACTCCTGGAGTGGTACTCGGACCAGCTCCATAAAAAACTCCTCCATCATCATCGTCTCTATGCTCCCCACCCGCTATCGCAAAAGCATGTTGATCAGGGTCTCCTGCGAGTGTACTAAGGGAACCTAATGTTGAGACCAGAGCTCGATGATGTACATGTGCAGGAATGGGAGGACCAAGAGCAACAACAAGGGGTTGCGCATGCACAGGGCGTCGAGGATCAACCCTTGCCCCTAATCTTTGTTGTGGCATGCCGCCACCAACACCCTGAAATGATCTAAAATCAAAATAATTGGGATTTTGTCCCAAAACAAACTCTACATACAATTTTATCAAAAAATACAATGGGCACTCCCAATTAGCATGTGAGGGACTATCAAAAACCATATACCATCGATCCCAAAAATGTGCACTCATCTGCAGATGTATGCACCACCTCATGGATATTCTAGATTTGTTGGGTGGAATGGGTTGTCGAGTAATGAGGTCAAGAAAGTAGGGGGCTAGATGGGATTTAGTTATTTTAAGGTCTAATATTTGTTTGTAAGAGAGACCATCAGAATAAAATTGTCTCATTTGTTCTCTCTCTCGTCGATGCCTATCAAGATCAGAATCGATCATCCTGATGGCATCAACAACATTTTGCATTGCAGATGCAAAATGTCTCACATGTGGAGGAATCAATGCTTGACTTTGCATAGCATTGATTTTATTTTGTAAGGATGCAACTTGATCATTTATACATGCTCTCAAGCGACCCTCGTCAGATGCTATAGGTGCTGGATGTGGCATATTAGGTGGAGGGGGAGGGGGAGGAGGAGGTGGAGGGGGAGGGGGAGATGGATGTGGCTATGGCTGAGGTGGTGGATTGATGATATCATCAATGTTAAAATCATCCATGATATGCTCGATATAAATGTGCACCTGCATTAAATCATACAAAATAGGATGTGCATACATATATTAAGATCATATATTTAATTGAAATAGGATGAGCAACATATATATTAAGATCATATGTTTAATTGAAATGCACATATATATACATTGATTGTTCAACTTAAGAGCATGTCCATACAAAATTCAAAATTTAACATGTACATGTACATTTAAATAAAAAATATGATGCATAATTGGCATGCGTATAGATCATTAAACTAAACTATGTACATACATACAAATTTCAAAATTTAAGAACTATATATGCAAATTTTTAATACATGCACATACATACTAAACAATAAACTTGAAACATTCACAAAAGCTCATTTTATGTCTAGCACACACAGACACAGACACACACATATATATATTACAATTTTTCAGCAGGAGAAATCATGATCTAGTATCTATAGTCATAAAATATATACTATTATATATTATTCATTATAAGTTCATAAATTCCACCAAATTCATAAATTCATGTCACTAAATTCATCTAGAACCAAAATCATAAATTCATGTCACTAAAAATATCCATCTGGAACCAAATTTATAAATTCATCACACAAAATATCCATCGTTCACCAAATTTATAAATTCATAACTATTTAAGATCATTGTCTTAATTTAGAAACTATTGTGGCTCTCTACTGCATCTCTTCATTTCTTTGTGTTTTCCTTTTCAGAATTGGAAGTTCTCCTCTCCTCTAGCCATTGTCGATGCTCATCTAAGATCCCATCCATAGCCCTGATAGCATCAACAAGGGTTTGCATCCTAGATGCAAACATCCTCACATGAGGTGCCACATTATTCATTTTGAATAATGTTGATTTGATCTTGGATGGTTCTAACATTGGCATTGATTTGTGCTTGCAAACGAGCATGTTCATTGATTTCTGTGTGGTGGAGGTGGGGGTTACGAGGTGGAGTGGGTGGAGGTGGAGGTGAAGGTGGTGGAGATGGATGGCTGGAGGTGGATTGTGAATATTATTGAATGGATCCATGTGATCTTTAAGATATGAGTGAACCTGCATTAGATTTGTAATTTCAAGATGTATACATGTTTAGGAAATACCTTTAAACCATTCAATATAAATGGCCTTAAATAATTGAATACAAATGATAAAATATGTAAGCCTCATTTATGTCTAAGGAACATGTTACTTGAATGAAAATACAATTAACTATTAATATTATATAATCTTGCATGATCTTATTATTGTTAAATTTGGTTGCCTTGGGCAACTTTGATCACCAAATTTTAAGAACTTCTTTGATCCCCTTAAGAAATGTCATATTGGAACCCCTTAAGAAATTGAATTATGATTTAGGGTGACAGGATGGCTTAAGGGGATCTACGTCTAGTGAGGTCCTAGAAGAAAATGACATGGCTCAAGTGAATAAAATTTGGTGAAGTTGCCCAAGGCAACCAAATTTCATTAAGAGCCTTTAAAGAAAAAATGATGGCTTTAGGGTTTAGGGTTTAGACTTTAGAGTTTAGGGTAATAGGATTTAGGATCTACATGTAGTAATATCCTAGGACAAAATTACATGGCATAAGGGAATGAAATTTGGTGGAGTTGCCTAAGGCAACCAAATTTCATTAAGAGCCTAAGAAAAAATGATGGCTTTAGGGTTTAGGGTTTAGGGTTTAGAGTTTAGAGTTTAGGGTAATAGGATAACTTAAGGGGATATATGTAGTAAGATACTATGACAAAATTACATGGCATAAGGGAATGAAATTTGGTGTATTTTCCTAAGACAACCAAATTTCACTTTAAGGTTAGGTAGGACAAAATGAATGGTTTAGTGTTTAGGGTTTATATTTTAGAGTTTAGGGTTTAGGGTTTCCATAACTTAGGGTGAAGTTTTGGTGCCCCTTGGAATATAATGAACTTTCAAGTTAGTGATGAACATTTTCTTGTGGAATAGTTGATTGAGATCTACTCTTGTTTCAACTGACCAACCTAGATCATGAAATCTCATTCATATTATAATCTTGCACAATCTTATTATTGTTAAATTTGGTTGCCTTGGGCAACTTTGATCACCAAATTTTAAGAACTTCTTTGATCCCCTTAATAAATGTCATATTGGGACCCCTTAAGAAATAAAATTACGATTTAGGGTGATAGGATGGCTTAAGGGGATCTACGTCTAGTGAGGTCCTAGGAGAAAATGACATGGCTCAAGTGAATAAAATTTGGTGAAGTTGCCCAAGGCAACCAAATTTCATTAAGAGTCTTTAAAGAAAAAATGATGGCTTTAGGGTTTAGGGTTTAGACTTTAGAGTTTAGGGTTTAGGGTAATAGGATAGCTTAAGGGGATCTACATGTAGTAAGATCCTAGGACAAAATTACATGGCATAAGGGAATGAAATTTGGTGGAGTTACCTAAGGCAACCAAATTTCATTAAGAGCCTAAGAAAAAATGATGGCTTTAGGGTTTAGGGTTTAGAGTTTAGAGTTTAGGGTTTAGGGTAATAGGATAACTTAAGGGGATATATGTAGTAAGATCCTATATGACAAAATTAGATGGCATAAGGGAATGAAATTTGGTGGATTTTCCTAAGACAACCAAATTTCACTTTAAGGTCAGGTAGGACAAAATCAATGGTTTAGTGTTTAGGGTTTTGATTTTAGAGTTCAGGGTTTAGGGTTTACAGAACTTAGGGTGAAGTTTTGGTTCCCCTTGGAATATAATGAACTTGCAAGTTAGTGAAGAACATTTTCTTGTGGAATAGTTGATTGAGATCTACTCTTGTTTCAACTGACCAACCTAGATCATGAAATCTCATTCATATTATAATCTTGCACGATCTTATTATTGTTAAATTTGGCTGCCTTGGGCAACTTCACCAAATTTTAAGAACTTCTTTGATCCCCTTAAGAAATGTCATATTGGGACCCCTTAAGAAATTGATTTACGATTTAGGGTGATAGGATGGCTTAAGGGGTTCCAGATGTCTAGTGAGGTCTAAATTTAGTCATAATATGGCCTCATTGGTTCCATCTAGCTTTGGGTCAAAAGTGTTTACCCCTCTAATAAAAAAAAGTATCATGTTAAAAATGAACCAATCTATACATATCACAAAAATAACATACATCTATCAAAACAAGTAAAAATTTCTTCCTACATTAGAGGATATCAAAATAAATATGAAATATTTTAATAATTATACTTTTAATCACTTATTAATAAGCTATATCATACATAATTTTAATCACATAATAAAGGAATAAATATACATATGTAGAAGATACAAAAATAAAGAGGCTACTCACATGGATCTTGATCCTTCTAGGAAGTGCCTAGATTGGTTTATTTCATGTAGGACTCTATGTAGGTGTTGGTACCTTCACCTCTCTCCTTGTATATTTTCAACAATCCCACTCACTCCCTCTATAGAATTATTTCCTTTGTTATTATCTAGTTCTTTTAATCTTCTAAATTAACCTCTTATTTATAGGAGCATAATATGAATCCTCCTCCTATCTCTATTGTAGTAATAGCATAGTTCCTCCAACCTATCATCATGTACCTCCTCCCTTTCCCATGTAATAGGTGTACCTTAGGTGTTAAATGGTTCCATCTTGGTCTCCTTATTGATGCATTTCTATCCTTCCACATAAATCTATATAGTATCAAAATATAAGTAATTTTATGGTTATTGAATCTCTCTTAATTGCTAAAGAATCCATTATGATTGAGGATGGGTGGATTATTATCTAGGATCACATCTTAAAAATCCTATAGAGGTCATGGTATGTGTTTCTTAATACATATATTCCCATACAAACCTCTTTCCATGTATTATCAACTCTCCTATATAATAGACACCTTACTAGATTTAAATTTCATATGATATATACCCAAGTGTTTCCAATTGGAATTGCTATAATTATACTTTTATGGTATTATAGATATTCATGATAGTTTTCATAAATCTACCAAATAGACCCATTCTTGACATTGAACCTACATAATTTTAGGTATGTCCAATGAAAGAAACTTTACCCATAGCACTCTCACTCGCGCTCTCCTATCTTGTGGATATAATAGAATAAAGTTTTCTTCCAATAATTTAGATCCCTAATGATCATGTCTAAGTGTCATAGAGAGTGATCATCCACTCTTCATAAACTTGTAGAAACCAAAAGGTTTTATATTATGTGTTCAAATAAGTGAAAACATTACAAAAAGCTCTATTGAATGGTGACAACAAAGGGTTTTTTAAGGCAACCAAATTTCGTTTTAAGGTCCTAAGACAAAATTCAAATGATTTAGTGTTGAGGGTTTAGATTTTACAGTTTAGGGTCTAGGGTTTAGCAAACTTAGGGTGAAGTTTGGGTGGCCCTTGGAATAATTTAGACTTGCAAGATAGTGCCAATTGGAATCGATTGTACGTGCTTAGATTTGAATTTGCTAACTAAATTTGCAAACAAACATCAAGATAAACTTTATGAATTTTAACTATTCTTTAACATATTGTTTTCTAATCTAATTATAATTTAACATTGAAACTAAAGTTTAACATATCATTTTTTCCATACAATGCAAATAAAATTTAAAACATTTAAGCAATGCAAATGAATTTTTTTGAGCTCAAAATTACCTAGTTTTCAAAATCAAAATGATTTGTTCGATTTCAATTTAGGGTTTTAACAAAATTTTTTGTTCCAATTCAATTTAGGGTTTCAATTTCTAAGCAATTAGGGTTTTTAATGCAATTTTTTCATTTCAGTTCAAACTAGGGTTTTCAAATTCAATTTTTGGTTTGATTTGAATTTAGGGTTTCAAAAAGCTTGATTAGGATTTCTAAATGCAATTTTTTTTTCATTTCAATTTCTAGGGTTTTGAAATGCAATTTTTTTGTTTTGTTTCAATTAGGGTTTTCAAATTCTTTTTTTTTTTGGTTTAATCAAACAATTTAGGTTTCAAAAGTTAAATTTTGTTTGTAAAACACAATTCAAGGTTCATTTTTTCATTTCTATTAAAAAATCTTCAGGTTTCATTGCATTTTTTCATCTATTTTTACAATTACTCATTTCTACTATAACAGGAAATTTTTTTCTCAAAACGTGACATAAATTAAAAAAATGCCAAATTCACTTATTTTCTTCACAATTTCAATAAAAAATAGAAAAATGCAAAAAAAACGGGGCACGGGCAGGTACCTATAGCTATTTGTGGGGGTCACTGTCACCTGTACTCGGGATCCTGTCCGCTGTGAAATGAACTCTGTTTGTTTTTTAAAAAATAAATAGCAATATAAAACGGGATCTCGATTTCTACAAAATGGGATCCTGACTTTTACAAATCGGGATCCCGTTCCTTCTCCATTGGTTCGGGATCCTATAGGAAATGGGATCCCGATTTTTAAAAAGAAGGATCCCATTTCGTGTTTAGACTCGGGATCCCGAAGCTAAATGGGATCCCATTTTATCAAAGCCAATTTCAATTTTTTGGCTAAGGAAAAAACTTCCACATTTCATGGACTCAACTTTGTGCATTTACCCATATATGATTTTTGATTTAGTCAAATATTGTTGTATCACTTTCCAAAACTCAACAAACGAACTAAACAAAATCATCCAAAATCTGCAAGAAAACATCAAAATACTGAAGATAAAAAATAAAAATTAAACATAGGTCACACTTGCTATTGATTTTGCTGCACTTGACCAAAATTTGGTCACTTTTTCTCTCTGTCCCATAAAATCCATTGATGAAAATATGCTGCATTTGAAAAAACTAGTGCACTTGCAAAAAATGGGTGCACTTTCTTCTCAAAATCTAGCTCACTTGACAAAATTTAGGCCGTAGTTGATAAAACTAGCCGCTTTTGCTCATAGTTTGTCACTTCTGCTCAAAAGCCATCACTTTTTCTCTATCTTGTTGAAAGCTAGAAAAAAGCCAAAGTTGGTTACAAGATCCTTGTTAGAATGAAACAATTGGAAACCAAAATACGTCATATAGTGCTTCATCCATCTTCAAACTCCATCCTACTTTTGGAAATCAAAATCAAAACAAAAAAAACTTGGATTATTCCCTCACCCACAGTTCTAAGATATCAACAGTTACTTGAACCTCAAGGCTAGTTCAAGTAATATTTTTTGCAACATATCCTCTAGAAGAAGAAGTGAGCTATTGATCTAGGCCTTTCAACATTTTGAGATCCAAGAATAGCGTCATTCCAAAACAACACTCAAACCTTAGGGTCTTGAGCTTCATAACAACCATATATCAAAACACCAACACTTTCACCTTATGACCATTTGAAGACCAGTTGCTCCATTTCAACAACCAAACCTTACACCAACTATCATATAACCAAACTTTAAGCTGATTGAAGGAGAAAAACATATATAATCAATAGTTTGAGGAGTTTTATATTCAAGACAAAAGAAGCACCAAACCAGTGGAGAAATACAACAAACATCTTAGATAAAGAGGAAGAGAAAGCATATCTCGCAACCAAAAGACTTGTGTTACCACCTCCTACATGGCAATAGGTATCCATCCTTCATGATCTACGACAAGAGAAAAATCCTTAAATGAAAGTCCATATTCTGACTTTTAAAGAGGCACCATATCTCAAGGTATATCAAGAGATGCGCCTTGAATATTTACCGCAATCGGGACACCTTGGTAAGAAATTGTTACGATCACTCTTCAAGGAGTGAACCAAATTGGTATATCCTATTTGAGCCTATATTTCCACCTCTCACATTGCAATAGACACCACCTTTTAGAAATTGAAAATCCTAAAAACAAACCCAATTTCCTTTTCCTTAAAAAAAAAAAATCAAAAAAAGAAATGCATTCTTTTCCATAGTTAGGAATCACAAAATGTTCACAAAGGCTTGACATTTTTTTATGATAGCTACAAGGTCACAACATAGAAAGAACATGGAAGCAAACAAAAGTAGTGCTAGTATACCCCCAACAAAAACCACAAATGATGGAAGTGATCCATAGGGATATAAACTAGGTGACCTTATGACATGGTATTGAGTGTCAAGACATCCTAAAGCACACAACGATAACATCCACAACAAAATGTCAACATCAATCTATTAACCAAATCAATATTATCAAGGGTTACAACATCAAGTAGGGAAAATAAGTCTAGAACATCAAATTTCCCTAAATGAACTTAAGAAAAAGATTGAGGAACCTGAACAAAATCAAAATACAACATATCCCTAATACCATGTTAAATGCATAAACATTGCATATCCACAACAAATGAACATAATTCCACAAAAAACATCAATATCCACATCAACAACACTTCCAATATCATCAAAACATTGATTCATATCAACAAAAATGTTTATTTCCACAAAATCAAGTGAATTAACATCAATGGTCACAAAATCGGAATCAACATTTATTTATCCACATCAAAATCATCAAAATCGTCATCAAGATCAACAATCTCAAAACCAACCAGAAATTCCATCTCAAATACAACAATCACCTCCACCACAACTAGCCTTACAATCAAACCATACCGCTAAATGTGAGTACACTCCTTTAGGGGAGCCAATTGAGGGTGTGTTAAACCAACTAGTCAATGCCAAACTTATCACACTTTCAAAACTGCCACGAAGTGGTGAACCTAGCATCAAATTCCCATGGTATGATGACAAGATCGATTGTAAATACCATGGAGTAAAAGGTCATGATGCATCATAATGTGTTACACTCAAAAATCTCATCCAAGACCTTATTGATCAAGGAGAAATAACTATTGAAGATGACATTCAAGGTCCATCTACCAATGAAAACATTGACAATATCTCAAACTCAAATGTTAAAAATAATGATCAAGAGCTATCTATCATTGATCACATTGAAAATATCTCTACATCATCCAATGAGAAAGATGACATACATCAAGAATTTAATCCCAAGCATGATCCAACTCAATCACCCAATTCTAGCAATGATTCAGTCCAAGATATATTAACATCATCCAGCCTCATGGCAATACATATTATTAATCAAGAGATTCTTAATCCTGCACTTATACCCAATGCATAAAATCTAAGCCAAGAGCTATCACCCATATGTCCACATTTTGAGGAAATCTAAGGATCCTTTACAAGAAATCCCTTCTTTGAAATTGATCCATGTCAAGAATGTGATCCAAAGCATATCAAAGATAATACCAAACAAAGTCAAGATCAAGAATCCTTATCATCAAAATACTATAATGGACCTGTAGATGCTCTTAATCCAAGACACTTGAGTCTCACACTCTTTATGTCATTACCAAGGAACAAGAGTCACCTACTTTTAACATATTTACACATTATCAAAGCACACCATAATCTATAGACATATCTGAAATTGATCAAGAAGAAGTATTAAAATAAGAAACATCCTCCAGGTAGATTGAAGACATCGACCATGAAAATATGGAGCATAGTATCTTAAAATCAGCAAAGATAAATAACAATCTTGAGCAGGAGAGCATCAGGTATGCAACATTTAAAGAAGCACCGATATATTATGAAAGGCCATAAAAAATTGATATTTCACAGAATCAAGCCAAAGATATAATTAGGAAGTTATCCCACATATGGAGGATTCTACTAGTGAAGAAGCTATAACCTTTGAAGATCCACAACAAAGCAGAGAAGGATTAGTACCTTGTTTCCAAGGTAAATCATATGCTATTAAAAATAATTTTTTTCAATGAATGCATTATCAAGGAAGAGGATTAGACAAACATGAACAGGGTATCCTAGAACCAATGCAAATTATTGAAAATCCTAAGCATCAAGGTCTTGGTTATTCAAAAATTAAGGGATCTAAACATATTAGTGATACCTCTATAATACTGGGGGAAACTTTATCTAATGCAAGTGTCAACATGGAGAGCATGAAGAGTCTTTATGATAAATTGATACCAACGCTACAACTAGCCATGTCATGAATTGTCATCCACGCATATTTCAACCCTTTGATTGGGACCAACAACAAGAGAAAAAATATATCCAAGAACAAAACAAGTCATTGAAGTAGATGAACTAGAAAAATAAAATGGACAAGAAAAATACAAATGGATACAAAAGAAAAAGAAAGAAAATCATCCCTATCAAACTCCATTAGTCAAAGAAACTATGGGGAAAAATAAAAAAGGGAAGTTCATCCATCAAAAAAGTCCAACAATGCAAAAGAAAGCTTTAAGCGACCTACAAGGTATATCAAGACATTGGTCCCAATCGAATCTTCATATCAACCCATCGTGGCTCATCATCCCAGGTTTGGAAAATAAAAGGTTCCAAATTGTTGACCAATCCATCTAAATATCATATCCCTCAACGCATTTCACCATCCATGATATCAAACCCTTGCATTGACCATGCATTGGTAGCAACTCTTTCTCATAAGGATTCTAAGGGCATATATCGTGATGTGAAAATCAAGGTAAGGTTAACTCTGGTATCAATAAGGAAGATAAGAATTATCAGGGGTTACATTCAAGCGCTCATATCCTAGAAAAATAACTCCTTGAAGTGGGATATCATTGGAACGCCATGACAACAACAACAACCATACCAACACTAGCAGTGTATGCATCAGCACCACCAGGTGGTTCAACATGAGAAAACAATTGTCACCATAATGAAAACCTGGTAAATAGGCATCTTGTGTGACATGAAAAATCAATAAAAAACAAAAAAATAAAGAAAATAGTCTAGAGAAAAAATCATCCTCTAGTGAAAACCACTATGGTGGCACTTTGGACAAGTACCATGATGAAAACCTTGAAAACAGGCGTCATGTGTAGAATCAAGCATCTACATGCACCATTTCAGGTGGAAGCATCCCAACTTATCCATAACAAACCCAATCCATTTTTATCCAAATCCAATGTACCTTGATCTTGACAAATGTTTGTTGTACACTTTACACTTGTTTATGGAAAACATCTTGACATGGGTCATTATCATTGATCCTATCCTATCCAACATTATATGAGTCATGAGGGATTGTTCAAAAGGGGATACTCTATCCAAACATTTTATCCTTGCACATGATAACCCATCACCTACATTGCTAGACACTGGGGCAAGTACTTACATCTTTATTTAGAATAAAAACTTGATCTGTCTTCTAAACTCATGGTGTGATCTAAACATCATCCTAACAACAAAGTATACCACCAATGCACTATTAGGGTAATCTTTGAAATATTTCATCCCAACAACAAGGAATACCACTAGTGCACTACCAGGGTAACCTTCAAAATAGTTCATTCCAACAACAAGGTGTACCACAAACACACTACCAAGGTAACCTTCAAAGATACCAACAACATGGATTATTTCTTCACACAAAATTCTAAGATATCAAAATTTGCTTGAACCTCACTACTAGTTCAAGTAAAATTCCTACAACATATCCTTTAGAAATAGAAGTGAAGTATCAATCCAAGTTTTCAATATCTTATACCCCAAGTAAAAGGGTAAAAATCCAAAAAAATCAAAAAGATAAAAAAGCAAGAAAAAAAATTCAACAAAAGCAAGAAAAATAGTAAAGAGAAATAAAATGTTCTGTAAGTGAAAACCACTTTGTGGCGCTTTTAGAATAGGAACCGTAGTGAAAACCTAGTAAACAGGCACTATGTTTGAGTAAGACTTGCATCATTATCTATCGATACTATCTATAGAATCCACCCATTCATCTCATAATAAAACATGTGTCCAACCATGGCTTGGTACTAATTTAGGAAAGTATCCTTGTCTCAAACTAGGGGAAACTTCCTGAAGTTGGTCATGGATTAGATCTTTATGCGTCATATCATGGTCAAAAACAACAAAATAAAAAATAACTAGAAAATAATGAAAATCATAAACATTTGAAAACAACAAAATCTAAACAATAACTTTGGATTATTCTTTCACTCAAAAAACTCTAAGATATCAACATTTTCTTGAACCTCATGACTAGTTTAAGTAGATTTCCCGTAACATATCCTTTAGAAAAAAAAGTGGAATACTAATCTAGGTTATCAATGTTGTTTGAAACCCAAAAACAATTATGCTTTGAGTCAACCAGTCAAACTACATGGTCTCTGCGTGTACAACATAGGCAAGGCTTATCTTTGATCAACCTCAAGGCCTTAGGTCAGTCCATTTAGGTTTCTAGCATGATTTATTTCAACTTAGTTAAAAAATTCAAAATCCAAAAATAGTCACAAACATTAAAAATCCAAAAGCATTTAAAAAACAAAAAAGATCAAAACATGTCCTTATCAAACCAAGCAAACAACGAGCCTCTGCATGTACAACATATGCAAGGATTATCTTTGATGAGCCCCCGAGGCCTTAGGTTATTCCATTTAGGTTTCTATCATGATTTATTTAAACTTAGTAAAAAATAAAAAATTCAAAAACATTCACAAAACATTAAAAAGCACAAAAACAACATTGTAAAACTTAGAAAATAAAAAAAATCCTAACTCCATCATCACAATCCACAATAAAATTTTCACCCATAATAAACAAATCGTCATCCTCACCCTTTAAAAAGATAGACAAACAAACAAAGAAACATCAAAAGCTAGAACTTTCAAGTAAACAATCACAAAGCTTTGATTACAAAATAGACAAAAACAAGACCAAAGTATTAGCTACCTATCTTTTTGACAAGTCACCAACAACATCCTGAGATATTCCTTAACGGATCTATTCCTATGATAAACATGATCAACACTGGATAATAGCCCCACCCCAAACAAATATGGCAAGTGATACTGCAACTTTGTTTTTAATCTTTTTTATAGTCTTATTTTTATGATTTATTTTATTGACTCATTCCCAGGATCTCTTAAGGATGTCCATAAGGATTTAGAGAAGAATGAATGGGGGAAATTGAGCATCATTTCAATTTGCTGTTTGTAAGATGTTTTTGTAATACTACCACGGTGAATACTTGCTTTATTGAGTGTATGGAAGTTGTTTTTGAAACAGTTCGTGTAGTAGTTGCATGCTAAGTATTCTATACCTCTCTGTGTAATTGGTTTGAAAGGTTTTAACACAAATCAACCATATATTTTAAACAAAGTTTCCGTATGTCTGGTATGAGCAAGAACATTCTTTGTATGTCAAGACAAAGTCCTCGCAATGGATACTAAGTCACCTTGGTTATTAATACCTTGGGGCATAGTATCTATTTTCTACATCAAAAGGGATTGTTAAAAAATGCGAAGCCTCCAAGCAAAGTGAAAGCAACTCATCAATAAGTAACAACATCACATTTCTATCGATCATCAAATATTTCTTCTAACTAACATTCATCTTGCATCATAATATCATTAGTATCATATATCCATCCTGCATCCACAATGTCGTCAATGCATATCATGATGATAATAAAGCAATGAAAACATCATGTCTCATGCATAAGGCATACATCCATCATATACATAATAAAACATCATATGAAATAAAATATGATTAATTCATCCATTCACATCATGTGCATACATCAAAAAAGTACAAAAAGCATACATCAATATACATCATCATACATTTTCATCCATAAATCATCACATAAACATATAACGAGCTGACTCGAAGCATGCATATCTCATATATATCATCATCAAAGAAAGGAGAATGCCATAGTACATCATCATCATGAAAACATGTGTGATAGGATAATACAAAAATATACATATATACGGGGCCTCAGATGGGCCGATGAATATATATACAAAATCATGTCTACAATATAAAGTTTCTAAATAATGAACATCATAAAATTCAAGTAGAAATATGCCACTGCTTGGCTAGAGGAGGGGGACTCTAAGGATCAAGCTGCACATCAGGATCTGGCTATCTAACAGATTGATCACCTAACACGGTAGCAGTAGCGGTACCCGACTCTCCAAACCGTGGTCGTTGCTGAGCTCGAGGAACAAAGGCATCATACAAAATTCTGGTAATATGTAGACCTTTGCAACAACCGATATCACTTAGTGCAAAGACTATCATGCTCTGCCCTCAAACTATCCCTCTCAATAGTAACAACTTACAACTACATCTCAGCAATGAGACGATGCCCAATCTCTATGTCTTACTCCACCCTAAAACCATCTCACTCTACAATAAGAGTGACAATATATGCCTCTATGGCTTGTCTTCGTACTATCTCTGTAGCTAACTATTTACCCTAGGTGGTGGAGGGGGACCTAGAACCTATCTTTGATCCTACTTCTAATCACCTTGATCACCCTGGGCACCATCCTATTGAGCCCTACCAAGCTACTTTACTAAAACCTCAAGGCATTGTCTCTCACCTCAGTGACTTGTGATGCCTACCCTACCCACTGTAGGATCACCACTAGGATCTGTGAATCTTAGAGGAACACGTTGTGCCCACCACTGATCATAATTGAGAGTAGTACTCGGATCCTCCAAGCCCACTGACCAACCCCATCTGACTAGGGAAAGAGATCTGAACGTAGCAACAAAAACATCTCAATTGGGCTACAAAGCCCAGACACAAACCTCTCTGGTGGTCCAACCAAACCGAGCCTCATAAGTGTCCAAAAATTGACCCTATCTCTCTCCAAACTGCCTACAAACCTTGTCAGGAAGATATCTCTCCAAAAGAGAGTGCGTGTGACCAATCAACCATATAGTCTATGTACAGTATACCAAATGCTCTTGATCATCAGGCCATGCCTCATAGTCCATATAGGGTCTCCATACAAAACTTGACATATCATTGAATAAATGATGCTAGTAGGGAAGCTGTCTAGGAAATGTGTAATGCAAAAAGTCTCTATAACGATAAGAGTACGAATCCTCAACTGTACGATCCAATATACCATTAGGTCGCGTGACTAAGATATGCTCCTAGGCCCATACATGAAGAAGAGTGACACCGACGGAAATAGATTTCCCACCTTGATAAGAAACCTCATGCATATCTTTGTATAGGTGGGAAAGAAGACATGGACCCCATGCATATCTAGTCCCATGCTCAAACATCTGCTCGATGCATATACCCCATCCCATAGGAAACTGACGGCCTCTCCTATTAGGAACAACAAGCCTCAAAACCAAACCATAGACAACAAGAGAAATGAGATCCGCATTGCTAACAAAATATGATAAAGCAATATCCGACTATCGAACCTCGAGACATCTCACACCAAGAGCATGCCACATAGCATGGGTGCCCTGTCGAATGGAGTATGTGATGATATCTCGATGAATAGGAATGCGGAGGATCCTCCACATGTCCTCAAGAGTAATAGTGGCCTCCCTTGTAGGAAAATGAAATGAAGAGGTCTTCAAGTGCCACCTGTCCATGAGTGTAGTCATCATTGCGGTATGACATTGGATGGTGGGCATGTAACAAATGTGACGCAACCCAAAAACATCTAGGAAATCTCACTCTAGCTCATGGAACCCGATGATCAAGTCAAATAGATCACGCGGTCGTCGCTCCCCTAACTGAAGTGGATTAAGGACCACCTAAAATCATTCAACACATGATGTTAAGGATTCACTAAGAAAACACAAAATGAAACAAAAAATGATGAACAAGTTGACTTAAGGTCACAAAAAGTCAAAAGCAAACAACTTCTATCAAAAGTGAGATTTTTTTTAGCAAAATCAATGCAAAAAGGAAAAAGCAATGAATTCATTATCAAAAGTGAGGAGATTTTTCAAATACACAAAAGTAAGTCAAAAGCGCTAAAATTGAGCAAATGCTAAAAACAAATGCGCAGAAGTATCAAAGGCACCAAAAGAGAGCAAGAGTGCAAAAAAATAGCAGAAGCGCCCATTATAAAATGAAAAAAGTGCCCAAACCGATGCAATAGTGCCTGTTACCCAATTTTTGCTTATAGCTCAATCATGTAGAGTTGGAATGAAGTTTTTCTTTTAATATTTCAACATGTGGTGAAAAAATGGGCTCCCATAAGGGTTGAGCCCATCATACTTCCCTCTCATATTCAAAAGATGCAATGAATTTTTTTGTGAATGGACTTTGCAAATAATGCTGAGTTCCATTTGAGAAAATAGACTATTAATGGTGATAGCATTTAGAAGAAAGAGTTTATGGACGAGAATATGAGCAAAAGAGTAACCATTCAAAGACCTTGCACTACAAGAACAAAAGTTATATGTTTTGATCATATCTAGAAAACTACGATATGGGTTTTCATGATTTTTGGAAACAAATTAAAAAATAATGAGGTGAAAAAACCCTTTAAATTTCTCACTGACACAGTTTGTATTTTTTGAGAAAAGAGATTGCAGGTGAAACTAAAAGTGTATCATGCGTTTAATGTCAAACTGAAGTCTTTTATCCTTGTTTCATAGTCGAATTGAGGTGATTCCGGGGTCCACTTTGGTCATGTAGTTACTTGTGTGTTTTTTGCATATTTTTAGACAAAATGAACTATGTAATTAAATATTAAAGGTAATATTTTATTAATTACCTTAATATTTACTATGTGATGCATAAAAGGAGGGCTTTTACATGTTAAATATTAAAATAATCACCACTGATTATCTTTAATATTTAATCAAATAGTTACGTTTTCCCAAAATCATGAAAAAATCACAAGTGTAATGGAACTAAAAATATTTTCATGCATTTAGAGTTGAACTGGAGAGTTTGGTCTTGTTTTGGAGTTGTCTCATATAGTTTTGAGGTCAATTTTGGTCAAACTAGTTGTGAGAGGGAGTTTGAGCCTATTTTTGCTCAAATTGCTTTAGTTCTGACTCCCCTTTTTATGGATTTTTATTTTTGCTTGTGAGAGGATTTTTGAGATATTTTTCACCTTCAGTTGGCTTTTAGTTCCACCTCTTGGCGCATTGGAGCTGTCATATCATTGTATATATTAGAAAAGACTAAGTCCTTTTTCTCAGTTCTTATTTCCTACCTTTGCATTCTGCAAAGAGACTATCTTGTAACTCAATTTTTTTTTATAGATTAATATAATACAACAAATTTTACAGGTTATCATAGTTTTTCAGTTGCAAAATTTTCCTTTCATCTTTCAAATATTGTCAAGTTTTCCTTCCAAATTTCAGGTGTCATCCTTATGCTTGATTTGATAAGAAGTTTACTGTGTTTCAATCTTGAAACCTTTATTTTTCTGTCTCACTCATAAGCATACAAATGCAATTAAGTTCAGTTTCATAGGTTATACATTGTGCATATAATTCAGAGTTATCATCTTTGTTGTGAAAAAAATTCTTTTCCTTCGAAAAGGATAATTTAATTAAAGCCTTTGTATGAAATATTTATGTGATTGAACAGTTCATATCAGTTGTGCAGATAGAATCTTTGAGAGGTCCTTGTGAATCCGTTTACAAGTTTATCACATTTTAGGTGCATCACTATCATTTAAGTTCAGTTTTGCATTTCATTTAGCCTTCTATCCCTTTTCATGTATAAGTCTTTTAGTTTCATTGCACATCAAAAGGGGAACTAGCCCATAATCTAGAAACTCACTTTCGTTATGAGCAACCCATAGGATCGAAAGTGTTCCAATGTTACATGGGATTGCTGAGCTTTACAACTTTGCATTTGGGTGCAATCCCTTGTGATAACAGTTTTTTGGCATGCTTGGTGGGACCGTTTGGACTCTCCTAGTCCAAATCTTTTCCACATAATTCTGATTTTTGGTGTGAAAATCAATATTTATAGCCTTTGGAGGGAGGATCTACACACACACCTAGTGATTCCGTACAAATCTACTAGTTTCAAAAGATCAAGTGCTAGTATGTTCCAAATCAAGCTTCTTATTCCGATTTCCAACTCTTTATATGAATAGAGATGTTAAATTTTCATAGTCAATATGTATAGCCACCCCCATACTATGAAAATACTGGCCATGAACCCTCTTATTAGCCATACCCAAACAACCATAATATTGGTTTTGATCAAAATTCCCATATCACAATGAATAACCAACAAGTTTATCATTCTTACCATCCTCCTACCCATGCTAATACTTCGTATCAACCCTTGTATGCTCAAGATCAATCCCAAGGCCACCATTTTTATAGCAATCAACAAATCAATCTCTATGATTAGTTTCAAGAGTTTTAAAGTTTTGAGGATAAGCTGAACAAATTCACAATCTAGATTTAAGGTTGAAGATAAGGACACGTTTCTTGAAAAACAGTTTAGAAAGAGTGAATTGAATGTGCAAAAAGAATAGTTTGTTTTTCCAGCCTATGATTGTCAACATGATTATGAATATGATAGCTCATAGGATTATAGCCTTGAAAGTCAACAAGAATGTGATTTGTAGTAGGAACAAGAAGATTATCAAGCTTATCTTCAAGATCAGCAATATGAGATGCAAAAGAGGCAATTTGAGGAGAATATTGCTCAACAACTTGCTACAAAATGTAGAAATAAGGCTAAAACTTGCCAAATAGGAGGTTCCCAAGGTTAAAATTCCAAGTTTTAGTCAAGGTGAGTCTCCTAGATCTTCCCAAGTAAATTTCCCTTCATTTCAAGAGTCTCTTATTGAGCAAGAAGCTAGCCCAGTTGTTACTTTTCTAAACCCATTTTTTGGAGAGGGTATTCCTATATTCAAAACACTTTGCTTCATACAAGAGGAATCTATTATTGAGAAGGTTCAACCTACAATTCTTCAAGATCAACCTTTCCCCAAACTTGTGCAACCTCAAGAACCTAAAAAAAAAAGACTTCTTGTTTATAAACAATCACCCCATCCATGGAAGAATCCATTGATATCTTGATTTCTCAAGATAATTAGGTTGTAGATCAAGAAATAGAGGAGGTTGTAGTTGAAAATCAACAAATTTTAGATCAAGAAAATGATGATGTTTCTTATGATCTAGCTGATATGATAATGAGCTTCCATGTTTTGTTGATGATGAGCAAGAAGAGTCTTAGATCACAACAATATTAGCCTCAAATCAGTAAAAGGAAGGTAATGATGTTGATGTTCTAACCCTTCAACAAGGCTGCAATAAGGTAATAAACAATCCTCTTCCACAAAAAAATGAAAATTAGAATGAAGAGACCTCATTTTGGGACGAACTTGAAGTATTTGTTTCAAGCTTAGATTCTATACTTCCATCTTTTGAAGAAATAAATCAGGAACATCAGGTTGTTGAGGTAGAAAAGGATGTTCAAGTCCAAAATTTTGTTGATTTATTTGATGAACTTCTAGGATTTGTACATGAAGATAAGCAATGCTTGATTGAACTAACATCAATGCCTAGTTTCGAGCAGTAGGATGGAGGGAATTAGTTAGGAAAGGTGCAGATTCATGAAGAAACAAATGAGGATAGTCATGTTTTGGAAGGTCAAGAGGTTGATTCACAAGAAAAGGTTGTTCAAGTAGAGTAAGAAAAGCAACAAATCATAGATATTGAAGGTATGAGATTTGAAAATCATCATGAGAATAAGTTAGATCATACACTACATAATGAAATTATTCATGAAGAAGACTTATTCTCAAGCATCATTGAAGTTTTTTTCTCTAACATTGTTGACAACTTAGCAACTTTGAAGACAAAGGATTGTGATCAACATAATTAGGTGACCAAAGAGGTTGTGGTTGAAGAGACAACACATGAGAAAGAAGTCGACAAAAAGAGTCCTCGGTTTAGCATATCAATAGGATGCCCAATTAGGCATCTCTCCATAACAGAGTCCAAGCATGAGATTGAGATTAAAGGACAACATGTCTAACTTGCTCATTCACTCCAAACAGTTTGGTTGATCAAAATTAGAGGGTGAGTGAATTTGTTTACATTCTTCATGAAGAATTACAACAGTTTATTGAATATCTTCTGGTTCTTCATCTAGTTTTAGCTGTTCATAAACATGTAAATTAGTGTTTTTTGTTGAGAAGGGGGAGCTACTTTAACTAAACAGTAAATGAATTTGTTTGAGGTTTTCACGGTTGTTTGATTAGGGTAGGGTAAGGTAGTTTCGTTTTAGTACTGTTTTGTTTTCAATAATTGTAGATGTTGCACAATTTTGTAGCTCTGTCTTAAACAAAGTTATGCTAGTTTCTTATAGTTTTGGTTTTGCTGCTATATAGTTCTTGACAGTTGAGGTACAAGTAGTTTTTTGAGTCATAAAAGAGCAAGAAAAGACTCCTATTCCCAATGGATTGTTTAAGGCTACTATTCTATATGCTTAGCAGGCAAGCACCCCTCAGATGTTGCCAAAATGTTACCCAATTTTTGCTTACAACTCAATCAGGTAGAGTTGGAATGAAGTTTGTAGATCTCAGGAGCATTCAAGAGCATTCAGAAGCAAAATAATTAATGCATTATTTGAAGCTATCAACTTCATTGTTTTGCTAACATGTTTGTTCACTATGTAGATATAGGTGAAATTTCACTGCTGAATTCATTTCTTTTAATATTTCAGCATGTGGTGAAAAAATGGGCTCCCACAAGGGTTGAGCCTAGCATGCTGCCCTCTCAAATTCAAAAGATGCAAAAAAGTTTTTGTGAATGGAGTTTGCAAATAATGTTGAGTTCCATTTGATAAAATAGACTATTAATGGTGATAACATTCAAAAGAAAGATTTTATGCACGAGAATATGAGAAAAAGAGTAACCATTTGAAGACCTTGCACCACAAGAACAACAATCACGTGTTTTGATCATATCTAGAAAAATACGATCTGGGTTTCCATGATTTTTGGAAAAAAATTAAAAAACAATGAGGTGAAAAAACCCTTTAAATTTCTCACCAATGTAGTTCGTATTTTTTGAGAAAAGAGATTGGAGGTGGAACTGAAAGTGTATCACATGTTTGATGTCAAACTGAAGTCCTTTATCCTTGTTTTATGGTCGAACTTAGGTGATTCCAGGGTCCATTTTGGTCATGCAGTTACTTGTGTGTTTCTTGCATATTTTTAGAAAAAATGAACTATGTAATTAAATATTAAAGGTAATATTTTATTAATTACCTTAATATTTACCATGTGATGCATAAAAGGAGGGCTTTTACATGTTAAATGTTAAAATAATTACAACTGATTATCTTTAATATTTAATCAAACAATTACCTTTGAAAAATCATGCAAAAAGAACAAGTGTAATGGAATTGAAGATATTTTTATGTATTCAGAGTTGAACTAGAGAGTTTGGTCCTATTTTGGAGTTGTTTCATACAGTTTCAAGGTTAACTTTGGTCAAACTAGTTGTGAGAGGGAGTTTGAGCCTATTTTTGCTCAAATTGCTTCAGTTCTAACTCCCCTTTTTATGGATATTCATCTTTGCTCATGAGAGGATTTTTAAGATATTTTTCACCTTCAGTTGGCTTTCAGTTCCACCTCTTCCCACATTGGAGCTATCATATCTTTATATATATTGGAAAAGGCTTAGTCTTTTTTCTCAGTTCTTGTTTTTTGCATTTGCATTTTGCAAAGAGACTATCTTGTAACTCAATTTTTTTTACAAATTAATATAATACAACTTTTATAGGTTATCATAGTTTGTCAGTTGCAAAATTTTCCTTTCATCTTTCAAATATTGTCAAGTTTTCCTTCCAGATTCCAGGTGTCATCCTTATACTTGATTTGATAATAATTTTATTGTGTTTCAATCTTGAAACCTTTATTTTTCTGTCTCACTCATAATGGTATGAATGTAATTAAGTTCAGTTTCACAGGTTATACATTGTGCGTATAATTCAGAGTTATCATCTTTGTTGTGAAAACATTGCTTTTCCTTTGAAAATGATAATTTAATTAAAGCCTTTGTATGAAATATTTATGTGATTGAACTGTTCAAATCTAGTTGTGCAGATAGAATCTTTGAGAGGTCCTTGTGAATCAGTTTGCAAGTTTATCATATTTTAGGTGCATCACCATCGTTTAAGTTCAGTTTTGCATTTCATTTAGCCTTCTATCCCTTTTCCTGTATAAGTTTTTTAGTTTCATTGCACATCAAAAGGGGAACCAACCCATAATATGGAGACTCACTTTCATTATGAGCAACCCACAGGCTCAAAAGTGTTTCAATGTTACACAGGATTGCTGAGCTTTATAACTTTGCATTTGGGTGCAATCCCTCGTGATAACAGTGCCAAAATCTTAAATCTAGCGCTTTTGACTAGTTTTACTGTGGACACGAAAAAAGTAACCCTTTTACTTTTTATCATGTTCAAGCCCTGGGCATGTGCAGGATCATGGTATGCCAAAAAGTGGCAATGGAGAAAAAAATACGTGTTTCTACGACTCAAAAACGCGAAAATGGTGAGTTGACTTTTTGGAGCTGGGGTGACTACCGAGGCAGAGGGAAAACTTAGTTTTAGGAATCGGATATCCAATTATCTGATTTGGATCGGATATCCGATTTTGTTGAAGTATATATATATATAAAACTCATTCCGATCCAGACAAAGGGAAACTTAGTTCTAGGAATCGGATATCCGATCCAAATCGGATATCCGATTTTGTTGAAGTATATATATAAAAAAAGGCCCGCGACCAACACTCATTCACATTTGTTTTCGGCTCATCGGCGGCGGGCGCACAGTGGAGAGCGAAATCCGATATCCGATTTGGAGTCCATCTCTAACAGGTAAAGTTCTTTATTTTTTATCAAATTTTCAATTAGATTTGTTTATTTTTAGTTGATTTTTTTCAAAATATTGTTTTTTGGTAGAAAAACTAGGGTTTTTTGGTAGATTTACAAAAAACCATAAAAAATTGAAGAAAAATAGTAAGAAACTACTTTTTTTAAAAATGTAATGGCATTTCCATAGCATACAGACATTGAGAGCAAATAAAATACAGAGTTCAATCCATGAATTATAGAAAATAGATTTTTGTTGGTTATATTCATATCGCTGATTACATTGCACAAAACATACTACAACGCATAAATATCAAATGGTGACAGTTGTCGATGCTACCACATTTTTCATACATGTCTACCAAAGCATTTTATCAAACATTCACTTTGCCTTGCTGCTATGGCTAAAACCCTAAAACGGGTGCTTATGAACAAGTTATGGATGCTTGGAAAAGATCTATCAAAGCATAATGGTAGCAATAGCATAGACAAGGCAAGTGAACTGAAAAAATGCCTCAAAAAATGGTCTCATGGTGATGGAATGCCATGACAATCCATAGCAATTTGCTTGTCATGGCATTCGTGGCATTCCATCACCATGAGACCACATTTCTTTTGAAGCATTTTTTCAAATAGTTCACTACCTTTTCTATGCTACCACATTCTTCATACATGTCTACCAAAATTTTATCAAAGTTCAACGCCTTCATGCTATGGGTAAAAGCCTAAAACAAGTGCTTTCGAACAAGCTATGGATGCTTGGAAAAAATCTACAAAGCATAATAGTAAGCAATAACATAGACAAGGCGTTGTTTGAAAAAATGCCTCAAAGAAATGTGTCTCACAGTGATGGAATGCCATGACAATCCATAGCAATTTGCTTGTCATGGCATTCGCATGGCATTCCATCACCATGAGACCACATTTCTTTGAGGCATTTTTTCAAACAGTTCACTGCCTTGTCTATGCTACCACATTTTTCATACATGTCTACCAAACATTTTATCAAACAGTTCATTACCTTGCTGCTATGGCTAAAAGCCTAAAACAGGTGCTTTCAAACAAGCTATGGATGCTTGGAAAAAATCTATCAAAGCATAATAGTAAGCAACAAGCCATGGTCTCATGGTTTTTCTTGTGCGAAAATCAGCTCGATTTTATTCACATTTTTTTCCAGATTTTAAACACGTTTTTTTGGCGAATTTGCAGTTTGAAACGGAAAAAAATCATTGACCAAAAAGTCAATGATTTTTTCAAAAAATCGGGGAAAAAATCGTCCAGCCTGCAGATTTTTTAAAAATCGCGATTAATCGGGATTTTTTGCAGATTTATGCTTCACTGATTACAACAACAAATTTCAAACTTAAAACAAAATCAAACCAATAGTAAACATCCAAAATACCTTAAACATAGTTCATTAATGTTCACTATTTTAAATACACCTATACTACAAAACATTGAAATACCTCGCTTTGGAAAGTACAATGGTAAAAATATCCTAATAACCATTTGTTAGTTTTTACTACCTTGTGTAGAGACTTTATTTTTGAAGATTCACTCATAGTGAAACTCTTTTCTAGATTATTGAAAGATATGGCCTTGGATTGGTTTTGTTCATTGTCAAACAATCAATTACCTCCTTTACACAACTCATTAATGATTTCCTCCAACACTTTCAAGTGAACATCAGTCCTCAAGTTACATTAACAAATTTAGTTCATTGTAATCAAGGACCTAAAGAGAAAATAAAAAACTTTATGAAATGATACTAATCCCTTTATTTGAAATTCTCCTATAGTCTTCAAGATGTTGACATTCAAAGGGTGTTTATAGATAACTTACAACCTAATATTCAAGATAAGAAATTGCTAATGAAATATCCATCCTTAACACGTTTTTGTATAACCCTTCATGATTATCGAATATCGATTAGTTGGTATGAAGGTACCCCTTCATAGGCTCTATTGGTCAATCATATAAGTCATGCCTCAAAACAACTATCAATCATTTAAAAGAAAAACAAAATATTCATTACTTGATAAACATTCATGTCAAACTCCTTAATATTGAGACAGTAACTCTTGTAAACATAACTCTATAGATATAAATTTGAAAGCCCATGAGATGAGAATTTTCATAGTTGTTTGATTCTCTCCATGTGATCATGTTGCAATTGTTAAACAAGAATATGATTCAACTATCAAGTGAGTCACATATTCAAACAATTGAAACCTTTACCACCAAACTTTAATGCAAAACATTTTTCAATATCATTGTACACCTCGACATGATATGGAAAGATGTAAGCATATTTATAACCAAGTGCAAGACCTCATTCTAATCAAATCCAATTGGATGACCTATTAATGACAAAGGAAATAAAATTGGTTTTTTCACCTAATGAATACTTACAAATATTTACAAGCCCATTGCCAATTCATTCAACCAAACTTTATTTCAATACAATGATAATGAAAGATGATAATGATTTTCCATCTTTATAAACATTGCCTAATATTCAAAATCATAAAGCCATCTTTGTTTGACATTTCTTTTTACATATATTGATTCTTCTATAACTTCACTCGATGGTCTTCTTTATATCAAGTTTGCGGGGAAACCGAAGGGAATACTCATTGATCCATGTACATAGTAGATATGATCCAAAAAGTTATTATGTACATGAACTTTATACGGATGATTATGAACAATCAAAGCATGATTAAATCTCATGATAATTGTGGCTTCCCTATAATTGGTTTGATAACTCTCGATAAAGAGTTGGACCCTAAATAGTTGGAGTGGTTTGATGGATTTTTATGAAAATTTGAGTTTAGCATGGATTTTGATAAAGATTTGAATGTTCGCGATGGTTTGAAACAAAAATAGTGTTTTATGTATTTGGATTAAAATTAGAAAATTTTATAGATTTTGTTATAAACTAGGGTATTTTATAATTTTTTTCACATTTATATTGTCTAATTCTAATTAGATTGATTTGTTTTATGTTGAATCGGGCGTATGGCTGCGGCGATGAAAATGCACCAATTCCACACCTCCACCACCTCCCTCCTCCACCTCCCTCCTCCACCTCTACACCTCCACCACCTCCAACCATCAATTCAAAATTAATTACGAAAAATTGCAACAATTAAGGCATTTCTGAAGTTTATACAAAGTCCTAAATTATCTTCGATGTCAAACACAATGAATGAAATAATTAAAATGAAACCCTCTCTCGCAACATAATGCCTTTCATTACGTGGCGAGAAAACGCCAAAGAAGAATATGCCATGTGGATTGTCCTATGGCGATGTGAAAGATCTTGGGATAACCAAAGCCCAAATAGCCTCTTTATTTATTAACCCCCGCACTAGTTTGCCGATTAATGTTAATAAAACAAAACTTTCTATAAAATGGTGCACTCATAGAGACATTGTAGAAAACTTTTGGGATCGTTGGTGTATGGTTTTTTTGAAACCACCGAACAACAATTGTGATATACCATTTTACTTTATAAAAAAATTATATGCTAAGTTTGTGTTAGGGCATCATATCAATTACTTTGACATTGGAGCCTTCCAGGCGTTGGTGGGTATACCCGGGGATAGAGAAAGGCCGGGTTAAGAGTAATACCACAACACACATATTTCCCCTCCTCCTTCCCTCCGCCACCTCGGTATACCATCAGGATATTATACGAGATGCGGCCACCACAGAACTACTCGATGCTATTCACTCTTGGTGGTCTTTTGGTTAGCATGCTTCTATAGTAGCTCGACCACATTAGTGATGTTGGTGATGGCTCAGTCTTTTCATCATCCTCATCGAGGTCCATTTATGTACCACATACTTGCTCCATGTGCCACCAAATATGCTTGGGGTCCTCTTGTACAGCCTATCGAGCATCCCTTGGACACTTCCGATTATGACTTCCATGATGTGGACATTATAGATCAGACACAGGGGAGTGGAGCACACCATATAGAGTCCTCTCCTGCTAGAGAGGGGGACATTGGAATAGTGACAGGTAAAATTTAAGTTGTGAATTCATAACTTGCATTTGTTTTTAAATGAATATTAATAAGAGATAGTATAATGTACTAATATTTATTTACATGGTCTATTTAACAGTTGATGTCCGAGGAGGAGCTGAAAAATGTGACAGATAGCACCCTGAGGGCCATTTCATTTAGCCTGGACACACATAGAGTATATATTTTTGCACTCACTCATTTACATTTATTTATTGTATACTTTCTTGTCCTTTGAATTGTCATTAAAATGAAATTATATAATAACTTATATGTTTATCTTATTTTCCTCTTGTAGGATATACCTTCTGCGAGCGAGGTGCAACCTTGTTCAGACTATGGAAGTGTAATGTTGGATAAGGGCAAGGTAATTGAACTCAAATTTGATTGAATTAAGAATTTTAAGATCTTATATTGATTATACATACATCAACATAGATTGGTAATTTCATATGTACTTTTCATTTTTATGTGCAGGGTATTATGAGCTGCTCATTCCTTGTTGACAAAGTACAACACCAGCGGTCACGTGTGGAACCCACGAAGGAGGTAGGTGTTGAAACAGCTCAAGGAGGAGTGTTGAAACACCTAAAGAAGTATGTGTTCATTTTATTTTGTGTTTGGTATTTATATGTTCCTATTACTGACAATTGTATACTAACTTGGATCACTTTTATGTTTTTGTTCACCTATATAGATTGAAATTACAAAAGATGGTTTGGTCGGTTCTTTGAGAGGGGCATATTCTAGAACTCCTGACCCTTTGAAGAGATGGATATTTCAGGTAATTAAGATTACAATTTTAGAGTTCAATTATAATTTAATGTATATTGATTTTGATGTTAATTATTCGATTTTAAATTATATAGTATAACTAATCTCAATTGTGGTTTGACTTTTTCTTATGTAGCTACCTTCAGAGGCAACGAGTGCTTCAAAGAGGCTCCATTTTGATGATCCACAGTGGTTTAGAATGAGATAGACATTTGGCATGTAAATATTGAATAGTTACCGAGATGGCATATGCCACATATTGTAAAATTTTGTTTGATTTGGCGTTGATGCCATTTTTGTATATGGACATACACTTGATTATTGGATAATTTCATATATAGAAGTTGACAATCGAAATTTAATTGCCTCCTCATGTGCATAATTAAACTCTTTGAAATTTTAATCAAGTGAGCAATAGTTAAATATCTTGATGTACAATAGCATAAAAAGAATGGTTATATTATGTAGTTTATTCATATTGCTGATTACATTGCATTGCACATCTTTCAAACTCAAAGCATTTCCAGCCACTTAAACTATTATTGATGAAATAAACACTATGCACCTTAGACATATGTAATACACACTGGTATATTATTTACATTGCATCTAAATCAAGGTATGCAAACTACACAAAATACTCCACACCAATCCAATCAATAAACTTTAGTTTTCACTTTACAAACAACAATGAATTTGTAACAAAACTATGCCCTAGACAATACAAAATAGGAACAACAATACCTTTAGAGAGCCTTTGCCCTAGCAAAAGGATATACATAAGATTAGACAATAAACTTACATGTGTGCTCAATACCAAAACATAATGAGAGTATGAAAAATTGAACAAGATTGAAATGATAGACTTTGAATCAAATTTGATAGCCATACATAATGCAACCACAAATCAACCTTAACAAATGCAAAGACAATAAACACTCAACTAATTTTTAGATAAATACAATGCAACTTAATCAATGAAGATTGACTTATCTATAGAAACTAAAACCACAAGTCTATTGCCTAAAACCCATCCTTTGCAACCACAATACAACCAACTCTTTGAAAGTTTCTTTGAGCCCTAAGCTGGTTGTGTTAAAAATGATTTGTTGCTTATATTTAATAAAAATATTTAGGTCATAGTGAACTTGGTAAGCCTTTTCAAATGAAATTATCAAACCACTAACCATTATGTTGAAATTTCATCATTACCTTTTAGATATGCAACAACTTATTATGTCGGTGTTTTTTCTCAAAGTCACTAGCCAAACAAAAAAATGATATATGTCAATCCTCCCTATTTACTTTTATGAAAGTGGTCTAACTTCATAATGAACAAGAATCCTAGTGAAATCCTTGTGTTAATTTGAAAGTCAAATATATCAAGTATTGAAGTATAAACCAAAAAAATGCAAAAGACCATTACATGATCTAAACCCCAATTATATCAAGTATTGTTGCCTCAATAAGTATTGCTGCCTCCATGACTTATCAATACCAAACTCACCTAGAAATAGAGAAATGTATATTTCATTGCAACCAACCAAATAACAATAAACCTTCAATAAATGCCACAAATGTATATATAGTGTATTACCTAAAAATGTGCCAAGTTGAAAATTCAACAAAAAACAAAATTGTCTCATTATTTGAATGCATGCCACCTATGATCATCCCTTGAAATCAATGCCAAAATCAATGTCAACAAACTTTTCCTTTGGAATTGATGTCAAACAACGTATATGATCACCAATATCAAAGAATGCAAAAATATGAACCTGTAGCAATAAACCAATATACAACAAGAAACTGATAAATAAAGAAAAACTTATTTTTGTACAATGTAGTGTCAATCTCAACTATAAATATCAACTTTTCTCCCCCTTTTGAAAACAATTCCAAAGGTCAAAGGAGTGGGTAAGCATCAAAAATCACCAAAATGTACCATGATACCATTGTCCTCATCTATCAAACTAACAACAAGATGTCAAAAACTAAAGCAATATTAGATATAAATATATGCAAATACCAAGTTGTCAAGTGAAACATCAAACTGAACTATCAGAAGAAGTAGAGTATCATATCCATCGAGAACTAAAAGATGAAGTGTCATGCCAACTGCCATTGAATCCATAATAACATATCAGCTAAAAATATCAAGAATAAAGAATATGCTAAGAAGCTCCCCTTGAAACCAAAACCTACTGCAACCTTCCACTGTAAAGACCTTAACATTTTACTATTTTCCTGCAAAAGCATTCACAAAACATTTCCATGAAAGTCTTGCCATACAACTATGTCACAAATGCATT
>VDFB02000017.1:295396506-295489804 GCA_007258455.2 Sequoia sempervirens
GGGGTAATCAACAAATCATACCATGTGAGAGTATGGATTGATAAATTTAGCTTGGAAAATTAAATCTATTGGTGAAGAGTAAGCTTATGAGGATATAATACACCTCCATTTGGGATCTATCCATTGAGAAAAAATATTGATGTTAATCTCTATATCATATGACTATATGTGGATATTAGCTTTAGCCTTAAATACACACCATATGTATGACTTCTTGTTTTGGTTTATTTCTCACTAGGTCATCTTATTCCTTGTGCTTAAGCATTGTCATTTTTCATCCAAGGTTTGCATGAATATTTATATCCAATCTATTTTCCCCACTAAATTGGAGATCCTAGAAACATCATATTCAAGTCTTTTAAAATGGATATCACCTACCTCTTCCTATCTATTCATTTCTATTATAAAAATATTTTTTCTACTTTATTCTAGTTTTAAGTTTGCAAAGAACTAGGTTATCAATACCACTTTTGTAATTCCCTAAGACACATCTATGACATATCCAACCTTTTTTCTTTTGAAATAAAAACACCAATGACCAAGATATGATAAAATGTCACACTACACAACCACATTCCCACAAGTTCCATGTGAAACACAACAACAAAGGGACACTAAAAACATGAATGAACTCACCATTTATATAAGCAAGGTGACACCAACAAAATAATTACCAATTATGGGATGAAACCACCATGATGATCCTATGAGAGGGGGGACATATAGATGATAGGAGGGTACCAACCAATGATAATACTCTCTCATGAACACAAAAAAAGGGTAGTGTAGACATGTAAAATTGGCCTAACACTTATCGCACATACTAAAAAACATTTTATCATCATCAACATTATTATCATCAAATATCACTGCATTTCACATCAAAAACATCAAAAACCCTAATTTTTGCTATTAATTGAATAATACAACATATTTAATTAATTCACCTTTTCATCAATTTCAACCAATTAAATAAATTTCATTTATTTAATAAAGTCCTAAATCTAACTTTATTCCTCTTGATTAATTAAATAATGCTGATTATTTAATTATGTCACTAATTCACCTTATTCCCCTAAGTCGATTAAATTATTAAATCATAATAATTTAATTAACTCACTTTCCCTCCAAATTTGAATAAACTATTCAAAACATCATAAAAAATCAAATCAAACTAATACAACTTTGTTTGCAAAAGTCAAAATTGATTTGCACGTTCAACTCCAAAATAATTAATTAATTAAATCAATTAATTAATCATTCTCAACCACTTTCCTGATTGAGAAAATTATGAATCACTGATTGCTTAATCTATTTCCTGACTAAACAATCTATTTCCTGACTGATCAATCTATTTCTCAATCCCACAAATTATTCAATCTATTTCTTCAATCACACTAATTACGTAATCAATTCTCACAGATTATGCCCATCTAAATCTTCTTAACATCTTTCAATCAACGATTAAGATATTCTACTATGCAATCTTGTCATTCATTTCAAATCATAATTTCTATATAACAAACCTCTTTCCTCACAAAAAAGGATCAGAGAATCAACATAGTTTACACAACGAAGTAATGCCAAATCGACATTGACAAAAATTCAATCAAACACACACATGCTCTTCAAAGCTCTCACATGCAATAGTGGAGGCTTTGTATTGATACAAACAACCCATCACATCTCTGTGAACACACTCCGACATGGGATGGTAACCTTTCCTTTATTTTTGAATTCATTTTGATATCATAGGATTTCGTTGTTTGTTTTCAATAACTTAAAAAGCTTCATTTCATGAGTGAAGGAATGAATCTTAATTGTTGTTTTGGATTTAGATTAGTTTTTATTTGATGCAATTATCTTGTTTACACTCATAGATTTCCCCCTCACACATTTTGGCATGCCCGGTGGGACCTCGGTCCTTAACATTAACAATTTTGTGAGCCAAATTTGAAGTTGCAAGTCTCAGACACGCTTTGGAAAAATCTTCACATAGGTTCCAAAATATTTTCGCATTTTCTTCCATGGTTCCAACGCTTTTGAATCTGATTCAGGCGCTTTTGACATTTTTTGGCGCACTTGACTGATTCTGGTGATTTTGATTGGTTTTTTCTCTTCTGATTCTAGGAACAAAGGTGCTTTTGAATTTTTCTGGCACTTTTTCTCTCTGTCAAAGGGCACTTTTGACTGTTTTTCCTTCACTTTTTCTATGTTGATCTGTGTTCGAGATCTGCAAGTAAATTTTTTATTTTTAACACTAACGGGTGCTTGATTTGAATGTGCACCAGGTACTAATGTTATTTATGTAGGATTTACAAGAGTATAATTGATGGTTATCCCAAAAACAACTAACACATTTATTACAGGGAAGATGAACGATCGAAGTAATTTTAATTTTCAAAGCTTTTTAAAAGTTAGAAAATCTTTCAATTGGTGTTTAAAAAGAACCCTCACAAACAAAACACTTTTGATTTAGTGCTCTTAAAATGAACCTTTTTCAAGATTTCTAAGTTAGAAAATCTTTCTTTTGGTGCTTAAAAGGAATCCCACAAATAAAACATTTTCAATTTAGTGTTTTAAAATGAACCTTTTTCAAGCTTTCTAAGTTAGAAAATATTTCATTTGGTGCTTAAAAAGAATCCCACAAACAAAATGCTTTCAATTTAGTACTCTAAAATGAATCTTTTTCAAGATTTCTAAGTTAGAAATATACTTTCAATTTGGTGCTTAAAATGAACCCCACAAACAAAATGCTTTCAAATTGGTGCTCTAAAATGGATGTTTTAAAGCTTTCAATTGGTTTTATTTTGAATATTGGACTCTTTTGTTGACCAAACGATTTCAATTTTCTGATGAACGCTCGATTTACTTTGTTGAACACTAAGAAAAGGTTTAGAAAACACTTAGTTTTGGGCTTAAAATGAACAAATCAATTTTTGTCTTGCACCTTTGCTATCTCATTGATTGATATCCATAACACTTATATTGGGTTCTTTAAAAAGAACCACTGCTATCTTGTACACACATGTATTTCACTTTTTTGGATAACACTGCTTGAGGGGTTTAAAAAGAACATAGCGATGAGGTGTTTTCCGCATTTGGAAAACTATGTTACTATCCTCTTCCCTCACACCTTTTTGGCGATCTTGGGTGACGAAAATCATCTTGAGTTTCACACTTTTTACTTCAAAGGATACCTTTTAGAGGGCCCACCTTTTGAGACACATCCCGCACTAGAGAACTCAAAGGTGACCAAAGTAGTACTTTGTTTGGGTTTGCTATATAAATTATTGTGGGTGTGAGGAAAGTTGTCACCCACCAAGTGTTGTTCTATACCAATGAATGTATCCCCTAGTATCCATGTGATACGTTAAAACTTGCAAGGGCTGGGAGGCCTCTTAATTGAGTGAATCACCACATGTATAGACATCTTAAAATAATAATCCCAAAACATGACTAAGAACCAAATGTTTGTAGAAGCCACCCCTTTTTTCCAAAACATACTATGAAGTGGCACATCAAAATTTACTTCCCAAAAGTTACTTACCAAGTCTGACTTATGGTTGAGCATAAAAATCCTCTCCATTCATTGCATGTAAAATCATCCCTTTGGGGAATTAGGTAAGCCCACCTAGGAAGAAGTGTCTATCCCTCGGGTGTACTTTTTTTTCAAGAAAAATTGACAAATCTGTTCATCATCAAACACTGTGCTTGAATTTAAGATAAACATATCAAAACAAACACTAAACATGATGGTTGAATCACAAACCCTTTGAATTAGTTTATTCTTTTAAGAGAAGCCCTTTATTTGCACTCCTTAAAGGATCTCCTTAAAGGTTTTTGAATATTTAGGCTTTAATTTCAGGCTATACTAGCTCAAAGTAAACATTGGAAACTATGGCTTGGGTATTGTGATTTCACAACTTAAAGCCATAAACATGCAGGTCACACAAGTATATGATTTTTTATTTAGTCAAATACTGTTCTATCACTTTCCAAAACTCAACAAATGATCCAAACAAAATCATCCAAAATCTGTAAGAAAACATCAAAATACTGAAGCTGAAAAACAAAATTAAATAGAGGTCACACTTGCTATTGATTTTGCTGCACTTGACCAAAATTTGGTCACTTTTGCTCTCTATCCCATAAAATCCATTGATGAAAATATGTTGCATTTGACAAAACCAGTGCACTTGCAAAAACTAGGTGCACTTTCTTCTCAAAATCTAGCTCACTTGAAAAAATTCAGGTTGTAGTTGATAAAACTAGCCACTTTTGCTCAAAAGCCTTCACTTTTTCTCTGTCTTGCTGAAAGTTAGAAAAAAAACCAAAGTTGGTTACAAGATCCTTATTAGAATGAAACAATTGGAAACCAAAATACGTCATATAATGCTTCATCCATCTTCAAACTCCATCCTACTTTTGGAAATCAAAATCAAAACAAAAAAACTTGGATTATTCCCTCACCCACAGTTCTAAGTATCAACAGTTACCTGAACCTCAAGGCTAGTTCAAGTAAGCTTTTTTGCAACATATCCTCTAGAAGAAGAAGTGATCTATCGATCTAGGCCTTTCAACATTTTGAGATCCAAGAATAGCATCATTCCAAAACAACACTCAAACCTTAGGGTCTTGAGCTTCATAACAACCATATATCAAAACACCAACACTTTCACCTTATGACCATTTGGAGACCAGTTGCTCCATTTCAACAACCGAACCTTACACCAACTATCATATAACCAAACTTTAAGCTGATTGAAGGAGAAAAATAGATATGATCAATAGTTTGAGGAGTTTTATATTCAAGACAAAAGAAGCACCAAACCAGTGGAGAAATGCAACAAATATCTTAGATAAAGAGGAAGAGAAATCATACCTTGCAACCGAAAGACTCGAGTTACCACCTCCTACGTGGAAATAGGTATCCATCCTTCATGATCTACGGAAAGAGAAAAATCCTTAAACGAAAGTCCATATTTTGACTTTTAAAGAGGCACCATAGCTCAAGGTATATCAAGAGATGCACCTTGAAGATTTACCACAACTGGGACACCTTGGTAAGAAATTATTATGATCACTCTTCAAGGAGTGAACCAAATTGGTATATCCTATTTGAGCCTGTATTTACACCTCTCACATTGCAATTTAGACACCACCTTTTAGAAATTGAAAATCCTAAAAACAAACCCAATTTCCTTTTCCTTAAAACAAAAAATCCAAAAAAAAGAAATGCATTCTTTTCCATAGTTAAGAATCACAAAACGTTCACAAAGGCTTGACATTTTTTTATGACAGCTACAAGGTCACAACATAGAAAGAACATGAAAGAAAACAAAAGTAGTGCTAGTATACCCCCAACAAAAACCACAAATAATGGAAGTGATCCATAGGGATATAAACCAGGTGACCTTATGACATGGTATTGAGTGTTAGGACATCCTAAAGCACACAACCATAACATCCAAAAAAAAATGTCAACATCAATCTATTACCCAAATCAATCTTATCAAGGGTCACAACATCAAGTAGGGAAAATAAGTCTAGAACATCAAATTTCCCTAAATGAACTTAAGGAAAAGATTGAATAGCTTGAACAAAATCAAAATACAACATATCCCTAATACCATGTTCAATGCATAAACATTGCATATCCACAACAAATGAACATCATTCCACAAACACATCAATATCCACATCAACAACACTTCCAATATCATCAAAACATTGATTCATATCAACAACAAAGTTTATTTTCAAAAAATCAAGTGAATTAACAACATCAGTGGTCACAAAATCAAAATCAACAATATCCACATCAAAATCAACAAAATCATCATCAAGATCAACAATCTAAAAACCAACAAGAAATTCCATCTCAAATACAACAATCACCTCCACCACAACTAGCCTTACAATCAAACCATATTGCTAAACGTGAGTACACTCCTTTAGGGGAGCCAATTGAGGGCATGTTAAACCAACTAGTCAATGCCAAACTTATCACACTTCCAAAACTGCCACGAAGTGGTGAACCTAGCATAAAATTCCCATGGTACGATGAAAAGATCTATTGTAAATACCATGGAGTAAAAGGTCATGATGCATCAGAATGTGTTACACTCAAAAATATCATCCAAGACCTTATTGATCAAGGAAAAATAACTATTGAAGATGACATTCAAGGTCCATCTACCAATGAAAACATTGACAATATCTCAAACTCAAATGTTGAAAACAATGATCAAGAGATATCTATCACTGATCACATTGAAAATATCTCTACATCATCCAATGAGCAAGAGGACATACATCAAGAATTTAATCCCATGATCAAACTCAATCACCCAATTCTAGCAATGATTCAGTCCAAGATATATTAACATCATCCAACCTCATGGCAATACATATTAGTAATCAAGAGACTCTTAATCCCACACTTATACCCAATGCATAAAATCTAAGCCAAGAGCTATCACCCATATGTCCACATTTTGAGAAAATCCAAGGATCCTTTACAAGCAATCCCTTCTTTGAAATTGATCCATGTCCAGAATGTAATCCAAAGCATATCAAAGATAATACCACACAAAGTCAAGATCAATAATTCTTATCATCAAAATACTATAATGGACCTGTAGATGCTCTTCACCCAAGACACTTGAGTCTCATACTTTTGATGTCATTACCAAGGAACAAGAGTCACCTACTCTTAACATATTTACACATTATCAAAGCACACCATAATCTATAGACATATCTAAAATTGATCAAGAAGAAGTATTAAAATAAGAAACATCCTCCAAGTAGATTGAAGACATCGACCATGAAAATATGGAGCATATTATCTTAAAATCAGCAAAGATAAATAACAATCATGAGCAGGAGAGCATTAGGTATACAACATTCAAAGAAGCACCGATATATTACGAAGGGCCATAAAAATTTGATATTTCACAGAATCAAGCCAAAGATATAATCAGGAAGCTATCCCACATATGGAGGATTCTACTAGTGAAGAAGCTATCACCTTTAAAGATCCACAACAGAGCAGAGAAGGATTAGTACCTTGTTTCCAAGGTAAATCATATCCTATTAAAAATAATTTTTTTCAACGGATGCATTATCAAGGCAGAGGATTAGAAAAACATGAATAGGGTATCCTAGAAACAATGCAAATTATTGAAAATCCTAAGCATCAAGGTCTTGGTTATTCAACAATTAAGGGATCTAAACATATCAGTGATACCTCTATAATATTGGGGGAAACTTTATCTAATGAAAGTGTCAACATGGAGAGCATGAAGAGTCCTTATGATAAATTGATACCAATGCTACAACTAGCCATGTCATGAATTGTCATCCACACATATTTCAACCCTCTGATTGGGACTGACAACACGAGGAAAACTATATCCAAGAAAAAAATAAGTCATTGAAGCAGATGAATTGGAAAAATAAAATGGACTAGAAAAATACAAATGGATACAAAAGAAAAAGCAAGAAAATCATCCCTATCAAACTCCATTAGTCAAAGAAACTATGGAGCAAAATAAAAAAGGGAAGTTCATCCATCAAAAAAGTACAACAATGAAAAAGAAATCTTTAAGCAACCTACAAGGTATATCAAGACGTTGGTACCAATCAAATCTTCATATCAACCCATCGTGGCTCATCATCCTAGGTTTGGAAAATAAAAGGTTTCAAATTGTCGACCAATCCATCTAAATATCATATCACTCAACGCATTTCACCATCCATGATATCAAACCCTTGCATTGACCATGCATTGGTAGCAACTCTTTATCGTAAGGATTCTAAGGGCACTATATCATGATGTGTGCATCAAGGTAAGGTTAACTCCGTTATTGATAAGGAAGATAAGAATTATCAGGGGTTACATTCAAGCATTCATATCCTAGCAAAACAACTCCTTGAAGTGGGATATCATTGGCACATCATGCCAACAACAACCATACCAACACTAGCAGTGTATGCATCAACACCACCAAGTGGTTCAACATGAGCAAACAATTGTCACCATAACGAAAACCTGGTAAATAGGAGTAGACATGCAAAATTAACATTGTGCATTCAATCAGGTTCATTCATTAACTAAACTAGATTTCACATTAGGTCCATTCATCAATTAATCAAGTTCACTACCATCCATTCATTAGGTTATCTCATCTCCTAAGGTCATTTATTTAAAATCAAATAAACATTATCATCAACCTTTTAATAAATCAAATGGCCATTTAATCAAATCCCAAATCATATTCCATCATTTTCTAATTCAAATAAATCAAATATCAAAGTCCTAAAAGTCAAACTCACCTAATCACCATTAAGCTAACCTAATCCTAATTAGCCTAACCTAACCCACCCACTTGCATCCTCTAGATATCTCCACTTGCACAAATAAATCAATTTATTGATTTATTAAAACTCTCATTTTCACTCAACATGGCCATCAAATTTGAAAATCATGACAAGTTGATTTGTCCCTCCAACATTGCATTTATTGCTCTTTTTCTTGTCCCCCTCTCTAAATTTATTGCCAAATTTGAATTCAAATTCTCCCTCTCATGGGAACACTTCCCAAATCTTGCACATCCATTGGCCTATCACCACTTGACAAGTGTCCTCTTCTCATTGGTGGATCTTTAGTCCCACATTCACTCATTTGGACAATCTCTCATCAAGAAAATCTATAAAAGAAGGCCTTAATCCTCATTCATCCATCCACAACTTTTATGCAAGGTTACTCTCTTGGTTTGAGAACTCATCTTGCTCTTCATCCTATTTGCATTTGCATCATCTTAAGCTTTGATCAAGGATTGGGAAAGGGTCACTTGCACATGTGACACCAATCCACTATGGAATAGGTAACTTGTTATTGTTTTCATAATGATTTTAGTTTTCTATTGTCATTTGTATTGCATTTGGAAGCATTCACAAGGTATTTCATAGAGTCATTCTTGAGGAATTTGTGAGCTACTAACCTTGTATGAAGTTTAGTTTTTTGCAGATTTCAAAAGTATGCACCACATTTGGCGCTAGAAGGAGGGCTGCTATAGATTTTATTTACAGTTGCTGTGCATCTAAATGCATGGAATTTGTGAAAAGTTTCTAATAGCTTCTACAATAAATCTATTTTGTGCTCTAGAAGAAATCTTTCAAGTAGATAATTGGTGAAAAGTTTCTGCATTTTAATATGTTTTCTATCTGACCCAGTCAGTGCGATAGCTCCTCCACTTCTCTTACATCTATTAAGTTTGGGCTAAGACTACATTTATCTAAAAGAATCATTCTTAAAACAGGAAATAACTACATTCATTGCACACATTACACTAGATTCATACACTAAATCACAATGATAGCTTTTCCATTATACTTTCCTAAACCTCTATCATTTCTTCTTTTTTGTTTGTTTTGATGTTGGCTAGACACCACCGTACTAATGTTCTATGTCATACATATGATTTCCTATATTGTTTTCTTAGAATTAAAATGTCAAGCAAAGCACGTATTGACCATTTGAGCACACAGTATCTTCATTTTATATCCTTGAATGATCACGAGGCTATTTGTTGATAATGGAGCTTTGATCTTCATTGGACTTTAACGCAAATAGTGAATGCTTACTCTGATTGTTGTTTACTGTTACTAAGTATGGTGGGTGCCAGTCGAGCTCACCACCAAATCTTTGCGCCTGACATAAATTTTGATCCTCCTTTTTTAGATCTCTGTGGGTCATCTAATATCAGATTGATAGGTGCGGTGAGTGGTAGATCCAGCCTGTTGTCCTTCATCGCTTTATAGCATTAAATGGTTCATCTTCTAGGGGTACTTCAAGATACGCAAAGTCTATCTATTTGATTTCAGATGGATGAATAAGAAATAGTCCTATTCATGTCACAAAAATAAAATAAAATGAAGTTCTTCATTTTAGATTCATAGGTGCTTGGCCCGAGTGCTTATCTTTTCTCTAACTGTCATATACAATAGTTTGGTACATCTTTTTTTAGTCTGTCCACTAAGTGTAAACTGTTTGAAGGTCAAAAAAATTCTCTGATCGGAGTTTGTATATGACCGAACAAATTGAAGTTTGCAGGTATCGACTTTCACATCGAATTTGACAGTTTCCCATCATATTATGATCCGTGCGTATCATAGAAAGTCGAGGCAAGTACTAACAGATCGACAGCAGTGAGAATGATATGTTAAAGCACCGTATTATTGTCCAATATCATAAATCGGAGTAAGCGATCTTTGTAAGCTAAAACCTGGTCTTAACAAATTTGGTTTTGTATATGACGCTTTACCTTTAGACAGCGGTGAGTTCCCATCCATTTGAGGAGTAGTCTTCAACAAAGCAGGAAACAGTCAAAGGCATCAATAAGTTGTTACGTTGCTACCAGCTCATTGGTTTGTTGGTTTATCAGAATTCTTTGAAGAATCATTAATATTTGCTTTTACCTGACTACTTTATCAAACTTTTCCGAGAACTTTAGTCGCTATTTGTTTTTGCTTACTCATGAATAAAAAAATGTCATTTATGATCTTCTAGTTTGGTTAGACAAGGACTGATCTATTACCTACCAGCTGATCAAGGATTGAGACGTGTGGACTAATGCTCTTTTCACACTGAGTTTTTCTTATTCTGGAGATAGTCCGCCGTCTAACCTGATTTGCATTTATTCATTCTCCTTAAAATTGTCTTTTGTCATTAATATGTGTGCAGCGCATTTAAGTATAATTCCAACCCACTAAATCTGGAGGATGAAAGTAATGGGTCTGAGTGGGACTGGAGGGGAGTGGCAAAGATAAAATTGATGGCAGATTGGATGGATGAATGGAGCACTAAAGTCATTCACATAAATTCATCTCAACAAATGCACTCAAGAAGCGTGTGCTATAGTAAAAGCACGACTGTTCAAAATATTTGTCTGATTGATGAACTATTAACTTTTTACCATTGACTGTAAAACCATGATGCCTTGCAGGGAGGCTGTGAACCTTTCAAAACTGATCACTTGGAATTCATGTCTCCATAATTATAGCGCCATGTGGAAGATCTTTAGTAATTTGTTTTGATTGAGTGCAAGTTTATTTCAATATTCTCTCGTATTTTAATAAATGTCATAATGTTATTTATCACATTTGTTATAGCTAACATTCAAGAATATAAGGAGGCTTTTGTGTATGGCTGATTTAGTAAAACAATTCATTGACTTTTCAAAAGTTTAACTTGCCACATTATTATAGTTATTTCAAAATTATAAACATGCGTTTGAGAAATTTATTCTTTATGATTGATTTGACAGACTCAATACATGTGAATTTTGATAAAAAGAGAATGAATCTAACAAATGTGGTACTCTCACAATGAGATCAATATCAAAACGCGATTGATTTAGGAGTCTTCCTTTTTATCATAATCATCCAAATCATTCTTTCCTTCATTTGAGATCATGTTATGGTGTGAAGTTAATAATCAAAATCAATTTAATATTATGATCCTCACATGATCGTCTTTTTATAGGTACAACGAACAATGAAGGCACAAGGCATAAGGAAAGCGAAAATTCAACAAAAGTACAAATGAAGGAAAGCGAAGGTGCAGTGAAGAGAGAAAACGAAAGAAGGAGGATTTTTGTTTTTGAAAAATCAAAGTGTTTTTAAACGCTTTAAGTGTTTGTTTAACACTTCTTCATGAAGTTGTTTATCTTTTCGTTTTAGGACACTAATTTTTGTTTGGCTTTAAAAAGAACACTTTGGTTTTTTGCAAAGGCTAAAATGAACTTTAGGATCACAACTTACTAGATTTTGTTTGGGATTAACAAATTGAACAAGGCAATTTCTCACACTTCATTTGGTGCTCTAAAAAATGAATCAAACCATTGCTTTGAAGGATAAAATGAATGTGTGCTTTCATTGTTTTGTAATTATTTACACAAAGTAATATCATCAAAAGACGTATGCGCTTCTCTCGCACCTCACGGCGATCTTGAGAATCAAAAGGCTTTTGGTGACATTAAGTTACGTAAATAATTGCCCATACACACTTCGATTTGGGTTTAAAATTGAACATCTTGTGCGAGTGTGAGTAGAGCATCATCGCGTATATTCTCTCTTTTTGAGTCGTCAAAGATTGATCGAGTTACAGATTGTGTCTTTGCTCGCTTTTGTTTATCCTAGAGGGCCTGCCTTGGGGAAAAAGTACTCACCCAAGGGAATGACTCAACCGGTAACACTCTAAAGCCAAGAGTATTTCTAGCCGGGATATAAATGTGGATATTGGAAGAAACGCCAATATCACGCGGTTGATTCCGACAAGATGGATCCAAAAGGGGACTCTTGCCATATGGGTCAATCTCCATGAATGGAAAGTCCGAAATAGAACCCTTGTTTGTAGTGGCCTATTGATCCATTGAGCGAGTTTATCGAAGTGGTGCATTGGAACACAGATTCCAAGAAGTTACTTGCCATGTCTGATCTTGGTTGAAATATAGAGGTTAAGACTTCATCTTAACATACCTATATATTTCTTCCTTGGTTGCATGTAAAATAATCTCTTCTTCGAAGGGCATGAGGCAAGCCCACTAAGAAAAACATACCAATTGAGCTAGGGTGTTACATTGCTTGAAAACATAGTGTTGTATTTGAAAACATTTGCAAACAAACACTTAACAATATCATTCAAATTTCAAACCCTTTTGGAGACAAATGCCATTGACCCAATCCATATGTTATTGCTTTCCCTTGGGATTCACATCCTTAGAGGTTTCTAAACATTGGATTATATCTCAATTTGTCTCCTTAAGTAAACAATAGGAAACCCTTGCCTTAAGTTCATTAAATTTCCACATAACATATCTTGTGGAGTTTGAAGAAATTAAGACATTGGACATCTTAGTTTGAAAACTTAATCAAAGAAAGTGTTTTTGGTAAAATAAAGCCATTAAGCAAAGCTAAGGAAAATGAATTTTCATGTGTGATTGGAGACTCACAAATCACAAAGCAAAAATCATTGGAAATCTGAAAATGAATGTTCAAATGAAATCATTTCTTGGTTACAAAGGTCTTTAGGAAGCATTTGCATGCTCTTCAATACCTAGGTCTAGGAAAACAAAGTGTCTTTTTAGGTTCACCTAAGGATTAAAACAAATAAAACCTCTTTCATCCATCTTTCAAAACATCAAATCCATCTCACAAATCATCTTTTGGAAAATCTTGAAATTATCCTTGATACTAGGCTTTGTGGCAAAATCAAAAATCATCCAAAACATTGAAACTATATCCTTGAAAACATTACCAAAATCACCTTTGGCTAGGAATGTGTAAATGCATCCTTTTGCATATCCTTAGTCAAAGTTATCCAAATCATCTTGCCTAGCTTAGTATATGTAGATGAATCCTTCTCCATATGCTTAGAAAAAGCTATCATCTTGTTTGAATAGGTGTGGGTAGATGCATCCTTCTCCTCACACATATTCAAATAGTCATCCTTTGAAAAAATCCATCCCTTAGATCATTATCAAACATCTTAGGGTCCTTTTGTTCAAAATAAAAACAAAGTCAAAATCAAAGTCAAGGACAAAATCCCAAATCCGAAGTCCAATCAAATCCAAGTCCTAAAGCCTAGTGTCTCATTCAAGATTTATCAAAAGCCAAAACATTCATATCATTCATATCATTCATCATCATATCATCACCTTTGATCCCCAAAAAGCATCCTAAAACTTTCACTTTGGGACATAAAATAGAGATTAATCCAAAGAATCAAGAGATTCATCTCCCATATTCTCGAAGATTGATCCCCGTTTTATGGTTCTAACTAGATCTCAATACAAGAGTATGGAAGCCAACAAAGAAACACCTGCTTCAAGTGATCTTAGCCAAACCACTCCTGAAATGAATCCCATTGGGGATGGAAATCTCACAATTAGCCTTCCAACATCATCGCAAAACCCATAAGAGGAAACCCAAGGAGAGGATCTTACCTTTGGAATGTCTCACGAAGAAATAGCTGAAATGCTCCAAAATCTGGACAACCATAGAATCTGTAATCAAAGGAAAATCAGATTTGTTAAATGGTCAAGATCAAATAACATAAAAATCCAATGAAATAACGAAGTACAATGGAAATGAAATGAAAATACAAGAAACGATATTACCAAGAATCTCCATCTTCCATGCTTCACCTTCGTTACACCTCCTTACTTGCTGGATAATATGTTGCCCTCAGATTCATCTTCTTGAGCAATCTAAAATGCCTAAGCCCTACAACAAGATTTGAAGGATTTGATATGCCTATGACTATTGCCAATGCCTATGTCTATTTCTTAAAACAAATGCCAATATTAATCAAATGCCTATGACAAAATATGTGAAACTAAGTAAACGAATGCCTATAGTAATTACGTAAAATGTCAACCTCTCCCAAAAATGAGAAGGAAATGGCATTTTATAGAAAATGCCATTTCGAACGGACAGACGAGATAAATCAATGAAATGAATGATCCAGATTACACTTGAGAATCCCTAATTAGGGTTAGGGCAAAATCTTTAATCGAACGGTCAAAATAAAATCGGATCGACGGTGGAGAATAAATGAGACAAATTAATTAGAAAATAAAGATGTTCAAAAAATTAAGAAGGTAAGATTGCTTGATTTGCAAGATTCGAAAAATCAAAGAGATAAGATGTGGACTGAAGATAAGATTTGGAAAATCAAGAATCTACCCGATTGCTTGATTTTTGGAAGATTAATTACTAATTTGAATTAAAATAATTCAAATTATGGATTTTGAGAGATAATAAATAATCTTTTTCAGATTATTTAACAAAAAGGACCGATAGGATCGACTTGATTATTTTAAATAATTTAATTTATTTAAAATGAGAAGAATATGAAATTAGCAATTAAATAATTAAATTTAATTATTTAATTTTAGGAGATGAGATTAATTAATTAAATAAATTAATCAATTTATTTAATTAAGATGGTTAGTGACGATAAATAAATAAATAAAATTTATTTATTTAATAATTAAGGATAATTAAACATTGAAGGGAAATTAAATAAATTAAGAAATTTATTTAATTAAAGAAAGACTTCAATTAGTGATTTATTTAATAAATAAATTAAAAATTTATTTATTTAATAATCATGAAGAATCAAAGGACATGAATTAATTAAATAATTATGAATTATTTAATCAATAGTTGAATGTGACCAAGGACATAATTAAATGTCATAATTATGCTAGGATCTAAAGTGATAAAAATGAAGCTTGCAGGCCTAGGTCATTTTTAGGTGTCTACATTTTTCCCTCTTTGTCATAATGTTGCTTGTCGCATTGTGACAAAGAAAATAAGTCAAAAAATGCCCCAGCAAAAAATAAGATGAGGAAGAATGACGAGGAGGGTTATGGTATGCCCCCTCGAGAGGACAAACGGGTTCCAAGAACATGGGTGTGCTCTCGAAATTGATGAGAAGACTAGAATATGAAGAGACAAAGAAATTTTAGTGCAAAAGACATGAATGCAATGCTTAAATGAGATGGGTGAGAGAAGATGACAAGACTAAAGAAGATGCATGTTAGTTCCTAGACCAAATCCTTCAAACCTTACCATAGGACTTTTAATATTTATTGCTCTTAATCATCATTGGGCAGATTGTTGTGATGGCCAAGAAACACCATGATATGACATAGATCAAGGTGTGCAAGGTCGTACCATCACATAAGACAAGCAGTCACAGACAAGGAAGATCATGACTCATACCAAGAGCGTTATTGCCCAGTCTTTGTCATAATCAACCACAAGCAGAAAAAGACAAAAATGACAAGTCATGAAATGTCGTTGCTCCTCTAAATCTTGTTGCCAGGACATCCTTGAGGAACTAGCAACATGACTGTCAAAAAGAAATAAGATAAAGCCATTATCATGATACGTCGCTGCTTTTCTAAATCCTTTTGTCGGGATCTCACTGAGAAACTAGTAACATGAGTGTCAAAAGACAAGACAAATGTCATGATACATCACTGCTTCTCTAAATCCTGCTTAGTGGGATCTCGCTGAAAAACTAGTAACATGATAAAAAACCAAAAATGAATGCCAAGTATTTGCCAAGTGTGTCTAGATGTCAAGTTTTAATGATGTCGAGATGATGAATGCCAAAGGTTGCCATATTTAGGAAGGACATCCTGAATAATGTCGATGTCTAGGAAGGACACATCCTAAAACACCAATGTCAAAGTTTTGTTCTTCAGAAGGACACATCTGAAAGAACGGTGATGCCAAGAGGAATGATACTTAAGTGTCAGAAAGGATCCCTCGAAAATGTCAAATGATAGGGACGATGCCTAGGAAGGACACATCCTAAGGCACCAATGTCAAAGTTTTGTTCTTCAGAAGGACACATCTGAAAGAACGTTGTTGTCGAGAGGAATGATCCTTAAGTGTCAGAAAGGATCCCTCGAAAGTGTCATATGACAATGCCAATTCTTAGGAAGGACACATCCTAAGACATAAATGACAGAGGTTATTCTTCAGAAGGACCCATCTGAAAGGTAACCAAGAGTTGATAGTTTGACTGTTGAGATAATTTGACTTGTTTTGACTAAGTTTGACTTGTTTTGACTGAGTTTGACTTGTGTTGGCCATATGTCGATATTGTCATGATGATATGTGCCGATGAGATTGTCTTGCTGTGATAATGATTGTCATGATGAGTTTTGTTCGTTTGGGAAAAATTCATGTTGTCTTGAAGACTTTTTGATGTGTGTGCTAGTGTAGTGCCATGAACCCTAATGGACTGACCTAGTGCGGCCTCGGGGGCTCATCAATAGATGGCCTTGCCTACGTCATACACTCAGAGACCTCGTAGTTTGACACGACCAATGATTTTGTCTTGATGACCAAAGATTGCGTCATGATTTTATTTTGACAAACCTAAAAGGACTGACCTAATGTCTCGGGGACTCAAGCATGAGTCTTGCCTACGTAGCAAATGCGCAGAGACAACGTAGTTCAGACAGATGACAAGGACTGATTGACTTGATTGACTTTGAGCAGAGATGATAGTGCACTTGTGTGCCTCACGTAGTCTAATATTTTTGTTTGGTTTTGTTCAGGGCGTTTTATGATTTTTAGGTCTTTTTCCAGGATATTTTGTGATGTTTTTGATCTTTTTTCAGGACTTTTTATGATGTTTTTGCCTTTTTTCAGGACATTTTGCGATGTTTTTGGTCTTTTTTCAGGACTTTTTGTGATGTTTTTGGGTCTCTCTTCAGGACATTTTGTGATGTTTTTGTCTTTTTTAAGGACATTTTGCGATGTTTTTGTCTTTTTTCAGGACTTTTTGCGATGTTTTTGTCAAGATCACGTGTGACATCCACTGCAGTTGCATGGTAAACATTTTGCCCCCAGTCAGGTCTAAGACTTGGCCACTTGCAAGGGATAAGGACAGGATACTATTGACTTGCTAGACAGACAGTCGTCTGGACCTGATGTCAATCATTTAGCTACTATGACAGGTCGGGTAGGATGTGGTGGCGATTTGCGGAATAGCAGTGAAGATACCTTTCCTCCTAAGCCAAGTTTAGACAAAGTGACAGTAGATGGCAGAGCAATGATTGATTACGCATGGCGCCTGTTTGCCAGGTTTTCACCATGGTACTTGTCCAGAGTGCCTGTTTGCCAGGTTTTCACCATTGGATGAAATTTTTCTCTTTACTGTTTTCTTGACTTTTTGAATTTTTTTGGTGTCACCAAGACGCCTGTTTGCCAGGTTTTCATCAAGGTGATGATTTTTTAATTTTTTAATTTTTTTTTGTATTTCTGATTTTGTGAATAGCCTGGATGCTTTAGATAACCACTGACTGTTCTGAATCCACTGACGGTGCCGATGTAGAGACTGGTGCCATGATATGCCAATAATGACCTTGCTAAAGGAGTTGTCTTGTCAGGATCGTAGCACTTGTATACAACTGATCAATGTCATTGTGATCCTTTCTAATACTAGAGTTGGCCTTATCAAAATACGCACATCGCAATAGAGTACCATGAGAGTCCTTGTGGTAAAGAGTTGCTGCCATCATGTGATGGATTTGTGACATAGGATTTTTGGACTTTAGGCGAGATGTAGGATTATGACAAATGATGGTAGACATGGAAACGTTGTTTGGACATTTGGACGAATCACTTTTTATTTTCCAAACTTGGGATGGTGGATGACAGATTTTGGAGGGATGATGTTTGGAACCAACACTTTTATATGTCTTGATTGATGACCATTTTGAAGGAGGTGGACATGTGTTATATGTGAAAGTCCTCTTGTATTGTGGCTCCACATTGTGATTGACTTTTGTATTTGACTTGGTGTCTTTGTTTGATCCATCTTTCTTTGGGATCCATTTTAATTTCATTTGTCCACTTGTCCTTTTGTTTGATTCAATGGCCTTTGACATTTGATTTTGATCTTTTGATTTGTAAGACTTTTGTTTTTGTTGGTCCCAAAGGGAAGGTTTATTTATGATGAAATGACGGTTCATGGTGTGGGTGGAGGGGGTGTTGGCAGCAATCTTATGACAAGGATTTCTCATGGACTCCATTTTGATGTTTGTATCTGACAAAGTTGCCCCCAGTATTGAGGAGGTACCACTGACATCGTTTGATTTGCTGTCTAAGGAATAGCCAAGACCTTGATGTCTATAATTTTCCTGAAGCTGTATTGGTTCAAGAATGCCTTGCTCATGTATGCCTAGTCCTTTGCCTTGATATTGCATGCTTTGAAAGATTCTATTTGCGATGGGGTATTTGTTGTTTTGAAAGCAAGATGCTAACCCATCATTAGGTATGTGGATACTGTCACTTGTAATATATTCATCTCCAAGAAAGCCTGCTTTGACAAAGATAGATGACCCTAGTTGATAAAGTCTCTTAGCTTCATTGTCTTGTTGGATATCTGTGGTATGATCTTGTGACATGTCAGGTTCAGATGATTCTGTTGGTGCTTCCAAAGATATGTCGAAGCCATCATTATGGTCAGTGTCATAGAGTCCAGTAAATTCAGCTATAGCTTGATCATTTTCAAATATGTCTATATTGGAATACTCTTGTGCTTGAGGAATATCATCTATGTGTGTAATGGAGGAAAGTTTCTCATTTTGGAAACTGTCAATAGTCGAGGCCTGTATAGGATTGGAAAGTGTTTGATCATGAATGGCGTAAAGGTCAAGGAGTGGATCGTTTTGGATTTCTTGGTCAACAATAGGGTCTTGGTCAAAGATGGGGTTGTCATGGATTTGGACTTCTTGGTCAATGGTAGGGTCTTGTTCAAAGATGGGGTTGTCATGGATAGGTGTGTTTTGGATGTCATGATTGTCTTGAAGGACTCCCTGAATGGAGTTTAAGATAGGGTCATGGGATGGACTACCTTGTTCTTGACATGAGGGTGACATTATAAGGTTATGCTTTGGGCTTTCATTTTGACATGTATCCTCAAGTTTAGACAATGGGATTTGACTTTGAGCAATGAAAAAATTTTCATGACTAGATGTGGCTTGTGAGGGGATGACTTGAAAATGATTAATGACCAAAGGATTAGGATAGGACATGGGAACTTGGACTGGACTAGTATGTGAAGGACTAGTATATGACATGGGTACTTGCATTGGACTAGTATGTGAAGGATAAGGGTATGAGATGGGGACTTGGACTGGACTAGCATGTGAGGGACAAAGATAGGACATGGAGTCTTGGACTGGATATGTTATGGAGTCTTGGACTGGATTAATTGTTGAAGGACAAGGATATGACATGGAGACTTCGACTGGATTGGTATAAGGTTGATTGAAAGAGGACATGGAGACTTGGACCGGATCAGTATGGTATGATGTGGGGACTTGACATGAGTTGGTAGATGATTGATAAGGGATGCAGACTTGGATGAGATTAATAGGTGAAGAGTCAAAATATGACATGGAGGTTTGGAATGGACTATTGGACAGTTGACTTCCCTTGTCAAAGTTAGGATAAGGGTGATAACTAGACATTTGTTGTGAATTAATGGCAGGATTTGTGTTAAGTGAATTTTGTTAGTGAGGGTAGATGGACGAAGGACTAGGACTGATGGGTTGTTGGTATGAAGGACCTTGATTTTTGGCTTGGATAAATTGTCTCATAAAGTCTGAGGCTTCTTGGTATTGACCTCTACAGAGTAATTCGTATTCAATTTTACTAGCAAGCCTATCCATATCTTGGCGAAGGGAAGACGAGGTGGTGGATGTCATGATGTTGTTAAATGCAGAGTGATAATGATGTTTTTTAAGGGAAATGACTAATGCAAGGTGATAAAATTGGTCAAGAAAGGATGCCAAATGCTAAGGTGACAATGAAGATGTTGACTAAGGAAAATGACCAATGCCAAGTCTAGATACCAAATGAGGACTATGATGGACAATACCAAGTCTAAGTTCAAAATGAGGACTGAGATTGTTTTCTAATGTCTTGTTGAAAAGTTTGAGTTGTCCAAGGTCGACTGTTTTTGTCCAGATTTGTGAATGTTGTGTATATTGTTTGAGTAATCTAGAAAACACTTGACAAGCACGATGTTTTGGTGTAAGCAAGTACACATGAGACAAGTACAATCCTAAAAGGCCAATAGGCCAAGGGTTTGTATACTTGGTATAGCCCACCTTTATACCCCAGATTGGTGATAAACACCTTTCTTTCTCGAGAGCGGATAGCTTAGAATTTTGGTGGCATTGGCTCCCCTCCACGACTCATTAACGTCATTCGAGCACACCAAATTCGGATTCTTTGGGTAGTGACATCCCAAGAATTGCTCTCTACTCAAGGGGATCAGTAGTGAGTGTCTTCGGGCATGATACTGTACCCTGCACTATACCAAGCAATGGCCAATAGAACGGTTGGACACTAAGACAAGAGGTGTTTAATTCGGGCATTCCGTTCGTGGGGCATGATCCATACGGCGAGAGTCCCCTTTCGGATCCATCTCGTCGGAACCACGCTCGTGATTCTTGGGCTTTCCCCAAGAACCCACTTTTATATACCGGCTGGAAGTCCCTCGGTATCAGGGTGCTACCGGTCTGAGTCATCCTGGGGTGAGTACTTTTTCCCACTAGAATAGGCCCAAGTTCTAGAGTCAGTAACTGTTTCTCTTACACCCAGGATCGCACGAATGCGCAAGGGGAGAGGATACTCCGATATACTGAATCGTGAAGGGTAATTAACAAATAAAGATGGGTCCGATTTTCTGATCACGAGGTTTTCACCAAGTGAGAGCATACTCACCTACCATCTTGCAAGCACAATCAATCAAAGAAGACATGTGTTCTTTTTATATGCACCAAAATCAAATGTTTGCTAATCTATGAAAGAAAAACAAGCACAATGTTTGTTTTTCTTGTCTTCGACATTCGAATCTGTAAACAATGAATTAGTAATCTCTTTAATCAATGGTCTTCGACACACGAATGAGGATCGCCACACGCTACAAGAGAAGATTAGTAACACAAAGAAAAATAAATAAATAAAACATTAATGACAGCAGCAAATTAAAACAGCGATAACTTGCTCAAACCTTAACAAAATTTTAAGTGGTAGATATCCATGGAAAGCTAAATGATAGACCTTCAAAACCCAAAATTTTTTTTCCACGATTTTGCACGAAAAAAAATGTTATAGACAAAAGAAAAACGCGGGTTTAAAAATTAAATTGAAAAAAACTGCGATCACTAAAATGCCCATAACTTTCTCAAATCTCAATGAAATTTAAAACCGTTTAATGTTCTGAAAAGCTGAGACCGAGATCTACAAAACCCAGAATTTTTTTTAAAATATTTTATTCGCCTATTTTCCTGTGCTCAAATGAAGGTGACGGGATTTCGTATGACTTCCTGGCTGTAACCTGCAAAGTAGTGAAAAGAAAACAAAAACACACACGAATTTCTCTACAAAACGTTGGGTTCACCAATGTAATCAAAGGAAAATCAGATTTGTTAAATGGTCAAGATCAAATAACATAAAAATCCAATGAAATAACGAAGTACAATGAAAATGAAATGAAAATACAAGAAACGATATTACCAAGAATCTCCATCTTCCATGCTTCACCTTCGTTACACCTCCTTACTTGCTGTATAATATGTTGCCCTCAGATTCGTCTTCTTGAGCAATCTAAAATGCCTAAGCCCTACAACAAGATTTGAAGGATTTGATATGCCTATGACTATTGCCAATGCCTATGTCTATTTCTTAAAACAAATGCCAATATTAATCAAATGCCTATGACAAAATATGTGAAACTAAGTAAACGAATGCCTATAGTAATTACGTAAAATGTCAACCTCTCCCAAAAATGAGAAGGAAATGGCATTTTATAGAAAATGCCATTTCGAACGGACAGACAAGATAAATCAATGAAATGAACGATCCAGATTACACTTGAGAATCCCTAATTAGGGTTAGGAAAAAATATTTAATCGAACGGTCAAAATAAAATCGGATCGACGGTAGAGAATAAATGAGACAAATTAATTAGAAAATAAAGATGTTCGAAAAATCAAGAAGGTAAGATTGCTTGATTTGCAAGATTCGAAAAATCAAAGAGATAAGATGTGGACTGAAGATAAGATTTGGAAAATCAAGAATCTGCCCGATTGCTTGATTTTTGGAAGATTAATTACTAATTTGAATTAAAATAATTCAAATTATGGATTTTGAGAGATAATAAATAATCTTTTCAAATTATTTAACAAAAAGGACATACCTAATTAAGACGATATTTTAAATAATTTAATCATTTAAAATGAGAAGAATATGAAATCAATTAAATAATTAAATTTAATTATTTAATTTAGGAGATGATAATTAATTAAATAAATTAATCAATTTATTTAATTAAGACGATTAGTGACGATTAAATAAATAAATAAAATTTATTTATTTAATAATCAAGGATAATTAAACGCAGAAGGGAAATTAAATAAAATTAAGAAATTTATTTAATTAAAGAAAGACTTAGACAATTAGTGACGTATTTAATAAATAAATTAAAATTTATTTATTTAATAATCATGAAGAATCAAAGGACATGAATTACCATAAAATAATTATGAATTATTTAATCAATAGTTGAATGTGGACCAAGGACATAATTAAATGTCATAATTATGTTAGGACGAAAGTGATAAAAATGAAGCTTGCAGGCCTAGGTCATTTTTAGGTGTCTACAAAATCATCAACATCATGATGAGACTTAACCCTTCGTTGTACATGCTTGAACTAGAAAAACAAGGGGCCAAGTTGCCTTCGGATTTTGATGTGAGCACTATAGTAGAGACATCTTTTCCACCAATCTCATCCACCATCCCCGTTTCATCTACACCCCCATCTCAAAACGTCACGGAGAATATCCCGCAAATCACAACATCATTTGCTCCAACCCAACCCAACATTAACAAGGGAAACACATTTCTCAATGCTCTTCAATCACATCCCCTTGTTAATAATCAAAGCTTGGATGCAAACACCACATTGGAACAAAACATCCCCCAAAATCCATTGCACAAAAATGTTCCTCTCACCTTACACTATGACCCATCATCAACATTTTTCCACGGAGCACCACAAACACCTCTTCTCACAAACTCACAAGAAGAGGGAGATATGTTCAAACCGAGGGGCATATTCGACACCACACAACAACTAATGCCCCTTATATTTCCACCTATCCCACCATTGCCATTATCATCCACTCCACTCCTTGGTTTGGGGTTTCCTCCCCTACCAAGTATCAATCAAACCACTATCCCAACCATCAATCAAAGCATCACACCAAATGCTCAAAATTTATCGTTGATATCACAACAACAAATGATAAATACACAAGCAATGGCAACACCATCAAACACACCCTTAACATCACAAAGCATGGTTTCACAAGGACCAATCACATCAATACCATTATCCAACATGCGAAATATCAACACAACATCATCATCTACCACCATTCCAAATCCACCACCACCTCCACCACCACCAACGTTCACCACATCAAACCAATTCAACGCAACATTACAAGCCGCTTTTCAAAGAGGATATCAACAAGTGCAGAAACAAAAAGCCGTGCAACAAGCCGCTCAAGCTGCACAAGCTACCAAAGCTGCACAAGCCGCATTACAAACGTAACAAGCACAACAAGCCCAAACTTTATTGCAACAACAACAACAACAACAAGCCACCCAAGCTGCACAAGCATTGCAAGTACAAAGAGTCGCTCAAGCACAACTTTTATTACAGCAACAAGCCGCACAAGCGCAAGCCCAAGCTCAAGCACAATCTCAATATCAAACACAACAAGAACAAGCACAAGCACAACTTCTTGCACAAGCAGCGCAATTGCAAGCATATCAACAAGCATTAAAGCAATACCAAGAGCAACAAGAAGCAGCAGAATTGGCAGCCCAACAACAAGCGTTGTGGGAACAACAACAAGCACAAAAACAAGCGTTGTTTGAGCAACAACAAGCGCAACAACAAGCACAAATCCTAGCGCAACAACAATAGGATCAACAACATGAATTGTTCATACAAAAGCAAGTAGAAGCCTACTTCGCTTGACAGAACATGCAGATACCATCAAACAATGCACCGAACAACCCATCCATCCAACCAACAACTCAAACACCCCAAAACACTTTCATCCCACCCCCTGATCCTCAGAATGATGTGACGACACAACTCAGGTTGCTCTCGCAACAAGTGCTCGACCTTCAATCAGGGCAGACAACCAAAACGCAAAGCAACTTGTGTCCCTATCCATTTGATAGGAGCCTAGATATGAAACCATTCCCTAAGGGATTTGAAATCCCAAAATTTGACAAGTATCAAGGGATGGGAAACCCTGAAGATCACATCAGGGAATTCCAGGTTCATTGTATGGAGGTCGCATATGACGATACTTATCTGATGCAGCTATTCCCTAGGAGCTTGGCAGGTCCCGCTATAGAATGGTTTTCCCGCTTACCTTCAGGCATTAGAACATTCCAAGAAATCAGAGATGAATTCATCAGGAACTATGCATGTAACATCATAATGGATGTCAGTCTCGAAGAATTATACGCTCTAAAACAAGGAAAGAATGAATCTTTTGCTTCATTCCTTCAACGATGGCGATCCAAGGCCAATCAAAGCAAGTGGACCATGCCAGAAGAACAACAAGTCTGCACAATCATAGCCAACCTTGAAAGCCGCCTATCATTTCATCTCAAGGTTTAGGGAATCACCACATATGAGCAATTAATCTCCAAGGTGCTTAGCATCGAAAGAGACCTTGTGACTCAACTTGCCAAATCAACGTCATATCACGAACCGCAAAACAACCGCCCATCATCTAATTACAATGATAAACCTCGTACATGGGCGAGAAACAAGAACATCACTAATGATGGCATCGTCAATGCCAAGGTGGTCATTAGTGGTCCAAGCCAAAATACACCTGCACCACAAATCCAACCACAACGCCAAAACACTCATCACACAACATACCAACCCAATAATCCCACCATCAATAACCTCAATGACCAAAGAGGACCACCCCAACGTAAAACTTATCCAAAACATAAATACGCCATTTTGGGGGAACCATTGGAGGACATAATGAAAAAGTTGATTGCCGAAAAACTCATCCAACCTCCTACATTCAAAAATTACCAAGAACTTGATGTCAAACCCCCTTGGTACAACGAGAATAAACTTTGCGAATTTCACAAAATAAAAGGTCACACCACAAACAATTGCATGAGACTCAAAAACATCATCCAAGATCTCATTGACAAAAAAATCATAAATGTGGAACAACCTACGGGAAATCAAGACCTTAAAATCTACACGAATCCAATGCCGAATCATGGAAACAAAGGAAATAGAGGTGATAAAGGGAAAGGCAATGTAAATCATGTCTATGAATCTGTCGTTGCCTCGCTAAATGAAGACTGCATGGTCATCACTATCAAGGGCGCCCATGTCGAAGATTGTGGAGTCACCACAAGAGATGGCAAAGTCACCATTGCAGGATCATCCCAACCAAATAGAGTCCCTACATCAAGAGCCGTTCTGTATAGCTACAATGTTGTAGACCAACTCAAAAGAACACTAGCACACATCTCCATCATGGAGTTGTTAAAAATATCATCAGCGCATAAAAAGATCCTTGAAGAAGCATTAGCCTCATCCACTGTCCTCGCAGATCTTGATGTGGAGCAATTCCAAGCTATGGTCACAAATATCATAACACCTAATCTCCTTGCATTTTCCGACCAAGATTTCCCCGTCCAACCATCTCACAACCATGCACTTCACTTGGAAGCCATTGTAAACAAAAGCAAAATCAAAAGGGTCTTTGTGGATGGAGGTACAGGTTTGAACATCTGTTCTCTTAGCCTCATCAATCAGTTGAAAATATCAGAAGATTCCATCGAAAAAGGAAAGGGCATCACAATCAGAGCATATGATGACCAAGAAAGAGTGTCTCAGGGCACAATTAAGCTCCCTATCCAAGTAGGTCCAACACTCATGGAAACCACATGTCAGGTCTTGGACCTCGAATTGCCATACAATATCCTCCTGGGACGCCCATGGATTCATGCGATGAAAGCCGTAGCATCAACCTTCCACCAATGTGTGAAATTCACACATAATGGACAAGAGGTTGCCGTCCATGGAGATCCTGAGCCGTTTTCATATTGCAAGAATCTTGAAGCCAAGTATTACAAAATTCCCCAAGTGCCAAAAAATGATGAGGGACCATCCACACAATACATCGATCCCACCACTCTCACGTCCACTTCTGTGACAGAGACACCCGCCATTCCCACCATATCCGACATCAAGCTTATTATCCAGGACAGTTGTGGAAGTTACAGGCTCCCTAACAATGCTTTTGTGATAGGAGAGTTACCACAATCTCCTAGATCACGAGGACGCCCACAAGAAAATCAAGCTTCCACATCACAAACGTGATCCTCGAGGATTATCCCGACCACAAGATGGGGAGACCTTGGTCATGAGGTCATTGAAGCAGATCCATCTCACATGTTGTATCAAGATGAAAGACCGGCAGCTAATTTACCAATGGACGAAAGAAGCAAGGGCCTACACATGATGCTTGCAATGGGCTATGACCAAATCAAAGATCGGACAAAATGACAATGGGCTCATAATACCTATCATGCCAGACGCCAACCCATAATAAATCTTTGGTCTTGGATGTGCCACTCGAGAATAACCATACGTGGTCGAAGTCCTCCGGTTAGAGCCGCTAATGTTTCTCCTAGCTAGTACTAGAACAAGTACACTCACCAATAGTCACAGATAGGACACACATAATTTTATAACTGAGCCCTATATTAGTAGCGATGATGAAGATACCATTCCAAAGGTACCTAGGCTATTTGAAGATACCACCCCAGGTATGATTAGTACCATATCCTTTGAACCAAATAGTCAAAATCATGAGATTCGCTTAGTCTACTCCCCAACTAATCGACTCATGACCAATGAGGACCACCAGTTCTTGATACATTCAAAAATGATGAAGCACTCTCAGAATTCATGGGATTGAGGGATAACATTCCAGATGGAGATCACAAGGCAGGATTTATAATGGAGTTGGACACACATGCCTATTACGGGGAAACGATTCAATCGTTTAGTCACAAAAGTGAGAAACTAAGAATCATATCCAAGTCCTTGAGTGAAAACCACACCGTGGCACTCTCTGACAAGAAAATAGTAAAAAGAAAGGACGTATCCAATGGTGAAAACCTCTCTGAGGTGCCTGAGGATGAATGATTCAATCTTCCCCTAAGAGCTATTCATCAAGAGAAGTTAGCAGTCTTGGCCAAAAAATGCAACCCAGTCAACCTAGGAACAGAGGAGACCCCGCATATCACATTTTATGCGGAATCACTATTATCAGAAGAGCAAGAACTCCTAGCAGCATTCCTAAAGGAAAGACAAATATCGCATGGAGTTATGCTGATATGCCAGGGCTTAATCCAAAGACTGCGGTCCACCACTTAGCAGTGTATCCAGATGCAAAACCTGTTAGACAGAAGCTTCGCAAAATGCATCCTCAAATCGCTTTGTTAGTCAAAATGGAGCTCAAAAAATTGTTAGATGCAGGATTCATACGACCAATTGATTATCCAGAATGGGTGTCAAATTTGGTACCTGTTTCAAAACCTGATGGAGCCATCAAAATCTGTACAGACTTCAAAGATTTGAACAAGGCATGTCCCAAGGATGATTTCCCACTTCCCAATATCGACATGATTGTAGACATGACAACAGGACATGAGATGCTATCACTAATGGACGGATTTTCAGGATACAACCAGATTATGATAGCAAAAGAAGATCAACACAAGATGGCTTTCACTTTCCCATGGGGGACCTACTGCTGGAACATGATGCCATTCGGCCTAAAGAACGCAGGAGCAACCTATCAAAGGGCCATGACACTAATATTCCATGACATGATTCACAAAACAGTCAAAGACTATGTCGATGATATTCTAGCAAAGTCAAGAAAAAGACAAGATCACATAGCAACCCTAGGTGCTATCTTTGACAGACTAGAGGAATACAAAGTCAGACTAAATCCCAAGAAGTGCATCTTTGGCGTACAATCAGGTAAATTGGTAGGATACATAGTCTCCATGAGGGGTATCGAGGTGGATCCCGCGAAAGTAAAAGAAATCCTTGAGATGGAAGCACCAAAGACATTAAAAAAACTGAGAGGCCTCCAAGGCCACCTTCAATCCATCTGACGATTCATAGCACAACTGGCAGACAAGCAGAATCCATATTCTCACCTACTCCACAAGGGGGTAGTATATAAATGGGATACAAAATGTGAAGAAGCATTTAACAAAATCAAGGAATACTTACTGACACCACCAGTGTTAATGCCACCTATCCTGAGAAAGCCATTGATCTTATATGTATCAGCAACAATAGCAGCCCTAGGAGCTCTCTTGGCTTAGCATGATGAAAACTGAACAGAGAGGGCTATCTACTATATCAGCAGGATAATGGTTGGCCACAAGCTAAATTACTCATTCATCGAGAAAGCTTTCCTTGTGGTAGTGTTTGCATCCAAAAAGTTCAGACATTACATGTTGGCACACAAGATAAAGCTCATTGCAAAAATTGATCCCCTCAAGTATCTCTTATCAAAAGCAATGCTCACAGGTAGAATGGCAAAATGGGTAATGATCTTGTTAGAGTACGACATTGAGTATGTTGAGTGAAAAGCCATTAAAGGTCAAGTTATTGCAGATCAACTAGCAGAAGCACCCATATATTCTAAGAATCCTCTTGTATATGAATTTCCAGATGAATCCATCTTTAACCTCAATGTAGCTGATCATTGGAAATTATACTTCGATGGCTCATACAAGCAGCATAGATCAGGAGCTGGTACCTTCTTCATCACCCCACAAGGAGACTGCATACCAAGGTCATACAAACTAGCATTCCCTTGCACAAACAACATAGCAAAATATGAGGCTTTGACTATAGGTCTCAAGATAGCAGTGCAATGGAATATCATAGCCCTCAAAGTCTACAGAGACTCTCAGTTGATCATAAATCAAGTCAATGATGAATATCAGACTAAGGATGACAAGCTAACTCCATACAAGAAATTGGTGGAGACTCTCAAGGAATCATTCATTGACATAACATTTGAGCAGATTCCAAGAACCAAAAACAGAGCCGCTGATGCCATGGCTATAATTGGGTCTCTAGTAGACATCCCTCACAACATGCCGAAATATGAATTTATGATCAAGCAACTTCTCGTTCCCATATTTGAGGTACCAGAATCAAAATATGTGTGTGAAATCGTTGGTCTTGGCGATCCTTGGTATCATGACATCTACACATATCTTCGCATAGGAGTCATACCCACTAACCTACCATCGAGCCTAAAATGAACCTTCATAAAAAAAGCATCTAGATTCATCATCCTAGGTGATACCTTATACCGTAGAAGCATAGAAGGTACCTTGTTACATTGTCTAAATGTTGAGCAGGCATTAACTGCTCTAACCGAGGTTCATAACGGTACATGTGGTTCACACTCGAGTGGAATGACCATCGCTAAGAAACTACTGAGGATGGGGTATTATTGGCCCACAATGGAAAGAGAAGCGCATGATCATGCTTAAAGGTGTTTACAATGTCGGCAGCATGGCGACCTCATCCATGCTCCAGCTCAAGAGCTTCACCCCATCGTCACACCATGGCCTTTCTCGCAGTGGGGACTCGATCTCATTGGGAAAATCACAACCACCTCATCCAACGACCATAAATTCATTATCACTACAACTGAGTACTTCACAAAGTGGGTGGAAGCCATACCCATGACCTATATCACTGGAAAGTAGATCTCAAAATTCATCCTGAACTATCTCATCTTTCGTTACGGTGTCCCACAAGCCATTATCTCAGATAATGGGACACCATTCAAGAACCAGGAGGTTCGCGACTTGTGTGAGAAATTCAAAATCCAGCATCACTTCTCCACCCCGTATTATCCCCAAGGCAATGGCCAAGCAGAAGCCACAAACAAAACCATCCTCAAAATCCTCAAGAAAACAGTCAATGATGCAGGTCGTGATTGGCATCTGCAGCTTAATCCCGCTCTGGGCTTATCGAACTAGCATCCGCACACCCACTGGAACCACCCCATTCTCCTTGGTCTACGAATCAGAAGCCATACTCCCAATTGAGATCGAGCTCCCATCCCTCAGAATATCATTGCAAAACCTCATCACTGATGAAGACTACCGGGTATCAAGATTGAATGAGCTGGAGCTATTGGATGAGCGACGTATTGATGCTCTGAATCATCTGCAAGTCTATCAGAATAGACTCAAACAGAGCTATAACAAGAAAATCAGAAGCAAAACTTTCCAAGTCAGAGAATTGGTCTTAAAAGAAAATCAGAAGAATGTCCTGAATCCCAACAGCAAAGGCAAGTTTGAACCCAATTGGTTAGGGCCTTTCATCGTCATAGCAAGCTATAAATCAGGGGAATATCAGCTATCAACACCCGAAGGGGAACCTCTGTAAGAGCCAATGAATAGCTCCCATCTCAAAAAGAGCCAATGAATAGCTCCCATCTCAAAAAGTTTTATGTCTAATTCTTCTAGGTATAAAACCAAAAATCCAAAAAATCAGAAAAAGTCTTGAAAAAATGGTTACTTCGCCGAAAACCTGGCAAACAGGCATCTTGGTAACAACAAAAAAAATCAAAAAAGCAAAAAATCCAAAAAATTAGAAAGGATCAAAAAATCGCCCTTTAGTGAAAACCACTTCTGGTGGCACTCTGGCAAGTATTCTTGCGGAAAACCGCAAACAGCGCCTTTGTGTAAAATAAGCACTTTCCATCCACTGTAGATCTTTACGTGACTTGTCTGGCCATTATCCCTCTCCGCCTTCTATCATCCATCACATTTAGGTTCCATTCAACATACACATCCACTCACATCCGCATTCATAGTTTAAGTCTTGAGTTCGACGCCATGATCCCTCCTAGTACTACTTTGGCTCCATCTTCAAGGTCGCCTTGTCCTCGCTTTACTTTATAGTCATTACATCACATCAGCACGCTTTACCGACCGATTCGTGGTATGGTCTTGTCCCCAAAATCAAAAATCCAAAAAACATTAGAAAATCGTAAAATCCAAAAACATCGGGAAAACATCGAAAATCCAAAAAACATCAAACATCAAAATCCAAAAACATCAGATAATTAGAAAATCCAAAACATTCCAAAAACATATCAAAAATCCAAAACAGTCAAAAGTCATTCAAAACCAAAAATAGGGTTGCCTTTGTCAATCCACGCTGCCTCTCTCGAGCTAGAACGAGGCAAGGTTGATCTTTGATCATCCCTCTTGTGACATTTAGGTCAGTCCTATAGGAGTCCTCATTATAATAAACTCCGACATCTCATCATGTATATCGCCATCCTCAGAATCTATACTAATCTATCACGAATTACGTGGTCTCTGCGTGTATAACGTAGGCAAGGCTAATCTGTTGATCAGCCCCTCGAGGCCCCTAGGATAGGTCTTTAGGTTAGTATCTTGGTCAAAATCTCAGAAAATCCCAAAAACATTGGAAAACCGAAAATCAAAACATTTGTAAAACTTTGAAAAATACCAAAAACAGCCTCAAAACATTGCAAAACATTGCAAAACATCCAAATATTTGAAAAAACCCATCCATTTCATCTCGCTTGCACCCATAATAAACACCATTTATAATAAACTGATCGTCATCCTCAACCTTTGGTGAAACAGTTAGAAACAAGTCTAGCAGGTTAAAAGTAAAACTCAAAAGCGTCAAGTCTCAAGTCTCAGTCAGTACGTAAATAAGTTGGTCAAGTCTTTGTGTCAATAGTCCATCATCCAAACAGTCCCATATCAATCATTTGATAACATCATGTCCTAGGATGAATCCTTCCTACAAGGGGCATTATTTATCAAAAAGAACACTTTGGATAAATGAAATGACGTGCTGCCATCCACTAACATGTCCTAGGATGTATCCTTCCTACAATGGGCATTATCTTTTGGCAATAAGTTTCAGTTCTTAACCTTAAAAACACATTCCCTTTTGGTTAGCGGTATTGAAGAACATCAACTTGTTTGTGTGCTTTATCTTTTTCTTTTGAATTATCTTATTGCGCTCAGTCCAAGGATCTCTCGATGATATCCGAATGAAGGATTTAGAGAGATAGGAATGGGGCAACGATCATTATTCTTTTTTCTGCTGTGCTTGTTGGATGTTCTTTTAAAATAACTTGGCGAATAATTTCTTTGTTAAATATGTATGGAATATGTTTTGGATGGCTTGTTGACTATTGCATTGATTGGTTCTACCTTTCAATGTTTTGGTTCAAGGTGTTTAAAACTTCTAAAGTGCATCCTAGCAAGGTTTCCGTATGTTAGGTGTGAACAAGAATACTCCTATCTATTTGTCAAGTCAAAGTCCATCACACTAAGTACAACGCCATCCTGGTCCTTTATACCTTGATGCATCATACTTATGCATGTTATCAAACATAAAGTAAGTGACCCTTTGAAAATCCCAATCCTTGATAAGCAAATCATCCATCTATCACCATCATTTCTTATCATCATTTCTCACCATCATCTCTCATAATGTTGGATTGTTGGATCCTCTTGTCATCATCTAATTTCTTCATCTTCCGCACTAACATCACAACATGAATAGTTAATCATCATCACCAATTCATCCATCATGCATCCATCATGCATCCATCGTGCATTCATATCATCATCATAATATAGATCTGTTAGTCTAAGCATCTCATAAATCATCCATTGCATAATTACAACATATCACATCATCAATCTCATCCATCCTCATATCATATCATCATTTGTTGTTTAGGATAATATAGATTTGTTATTCTAAGCATCTTAAAATCATCTCATTTGCATCATCATCCATAACCATCCATTTTGAACCTCTTTTATCATGAGATCAACCTTCAAATTGAATCTTTTCGCTCGATCTCTCGAGGGGCAATGTACCAGTGTACTTCTTTCCGCTGGGGCATCCGAAAAATCAGATTTTTTTATTTTGATTGCGGCAAGTTTATTCTTTGAACCAACGCAACAAGTACATTGCTTCAAAGAGGGGCAAAATGTAGACATGCAAAATTAACATTGTGCATTCAATCAGGTTCATTCATTAACTAAACTAGATTTCACATTAGGTCCATTCATCAATTAATCAGGTTCACTTCCATCCATTCATTAGGTTATCTCATCTCCTAAGGCCATTTATTTAAAATCAAATAAACATTATCATCAACCTTTTAATAAATCAAATGGCCATTTAATCAAATCCCAAATCATATTCCATCATTTTCTAATTCAAATAAATCAAATATCAAAGTCCTAAAAGTCAAACTCACCTAATCACCATTAAGCTAACCTAATCCTAATTAGCCTAACCTAACCCACCCACTTGCATCCTCTAGATATCTCCACTTGCACAAATAAATCAATTTATTGATTTATTAAAACTCTCATTTTCACTCAACATGGCCCTCAAATTTGAAAATCATGACAAGTTGATTTGTCCCTCCAACATTGTATTTATTGCTCTTTTCTTGTCCCCTCTAAATCTCTATTGCCAAATTTGAATTCAAATTCCTCCTCTCATGGGCACACTTCCCAAATCTTGCACATCCATTGGCCTATCACCACTTGACAAGTGTCCTCTTCTCATTGGTGGATCTTTAGTCCCACATTCACCCTCTTTGGCAATCTCTCATCAAGAAAATCTATAAAAGAAGGCCTTAATCCTCATTCATCCATCCACAACTTTTATGCAAGGTTACTCTCTTGGTTTGAGAACTCATCTTGCTCTTCATCCTATTTGCATTTGCATCATCTTAAGCTTTGATCAAGGATTGGGAAAGGGTCACTTGCACATGTGACACCAATCCACTATGGAATAGGTAACTTGTTATTGTTTTCATAATGCTTTTAGTTTTCTATTGTCATTTGTATTGCATTTGGAAGCATTCACAAGGTATTTCATAGAGTCATTCTTGAGGAATTTGTGAGCTACTAACCTTGTATGAAGTTTAGTTTTTTGCAGATTTCAAAAGTATGCACCACAATAGGCATCTTGTGTGACATGAAAAATCAATAAAAAACAAAAAAATCAAGAAATAGTCAAGAGAAATTTTTTTCCTCCAGTGAAAACCACTATGGTGGCACTTTGGACAAGTACCATGATGAAAACCTTGAAAACATCCGTCATGTGTAGAATCAAGCATCTACATGCACCATTTCAGGTGGAAGCATCCCAACTTATCCATAACAAACCCAATCCATTTTTATCCAAATCCAATGTACCTTGATCTTGAAAAATGTTTGTTGTACACTTTACACTTGTTTATGGAAAACATCTTGACATGGGTTATTATCATTGATCCTATCCTATCCAACATTATCTGAGTCATGAGGCATTTTCCAAAAGGGAATACTCTATCCAAACATGTTATCCTTGCACATGATAACCAATCACCTACATTACTAGACACTGGGGGCAAGTACTTACATCTTTATTTAGAATAAAAACTTGATCTATGTCTTCTAAACTCATGGTGTGATCTGACATAATCCTAACAACAAGGTATACCACCAACACACTATCAGGGTAACCTTCGAAATAGTTTGTCCGAACAACAAGGCATACCACCAATGCACTACTAGGGTAACCTTCAAAATAGTTCATTCCAACAACAAGGTGTACCACAAACATACTACCAAGGTAACCTTCAAAGATACCAACAACATGATTTATTCCTTCACACAAAATTCTAAGATATCAACATTTGCTTGAACCTCATTGCTAGTTCAAGTAAAATTCCTACAACATATCCTCTTGAAATAGAAGTGAAGTATCAATCCAAGTTTTCAATATCTTATACCCCAAGTAAAAGGGTAAAAATCCAAAAAAATAAAAAAGATAAAAAAGCAAGAAATTTTTTTTTCAACAAAAGCAAGAAAAATAGTAAAGAGAAATAAAACATTCTGTAAGTGAAAACCACTTTGTGGCTCTTCTAGAATAGGCACCGTAGTGAAAACCTGGTAAACAGGCACTATGTTTGAGTAAGACTTGCATCATTATCTATTGATACTATCTATAGCACCCACCCATTTGTCTCATAATAAAACATGTGTCCAACCATGGCTTGGTACTAATTTAGGAAAGTATCCTTGTCTCAAACTGGGGGAAACTTCCTGAAGTTGGTTGTGGATTAGATATTTATGCGTCATATCATGGTCAAAAACAATAAAATAAAAAAAACTAGAAAACAATGAAAATCATAAACATCTAAAAACAAAAAAATCAAAACAATAACTTTGGATTATTCTTTCACTCAACAAAATCTAAGATATCAACATTTTCTTGAACCTCATGACTAGTTTAAGTAGATTTCTTGTAACATATCCTCTAGAAACATAAGTGGAATACTAATCTAGGTTATCAATGTTATTTGAAACCCAAAAAGAATTATGCTTTGAGTCAACCGGTCAAACTACGCGGTCTCTGCGTGTACAACATAGGCAAGGCTTATCTCTGATCAACCCTGAGGCCTTAGGTCAGTCCATTTAGGTGTCTAGCATGATTTATTTCAACTTCGTTAAAAAATTCAAAATCCAAAAATAGTCACAAACATTAAAAATCCAAAAACATTCAAAAAACAAAAAAGATCAAAACATGTCCTTATCAAACCAAGTGAACAACAAGCCTCTGCGTGTACAACATATGCAAAGATTATATTTGATGAGCCCTCGAGGCCTTAGGTCATTCCATTTAGGTTTCTATCATGCTTTATTTAAACTTAATAAAAATACAAAATTCAAAAACATTCACAAAAAATAAAAAAGCACAAAAACAACATCGTAAAACTCATAAAATAAAAAAAATCCGAACTCCATCATCACAATCCACAATAAAATTTTCACCCATAATAAACAAATCGTCATCCTCAACCTTTGAAAAAATAGACAAACAAACAAAGAAACATCAAAAGCTAGAACTTTCAAGTAAACAATCACAAAGCTTTGATTACAAAATAGACAAAAACAAGACCAAAGTATTAACTACCTATCTTTTTGACAAGTCACCAACAATATCCTAAGATATGCCTTAACGGATCTATTCCTATGATAGACATGATCAACAACGGATAATAGCCCCACCCCAAACAAATATGGCAAGTGATACTGCAACTTTCTTTTTAATCTTTTTTTATAGTCTTATTTTTATGATTTATTTTATTGACTCATTCCCAAGATCTCTTAAGGATGTCCATCAGGATTTAGAGAAGAATGAATGGGGGAAATTGAGCATCATTTTTATTTTCTATTTGTAATATGTTTTTGTAATACTACCATGGAGAATAATTGCTTTATTGAGTGTATGGAAGTTGTTTTTGAAACAGTTCGTGTAGTAGTTGCATGCTAAGTATTCTATACCTCTTTGTGTGACTGGTTCGAAAGGTTTTAACACAAATCAACCATATATTTTAAACAAAGTTTCTATATGTCTGGTATGAGAAAGAACGTTCTTTGTATGTCAAGTCAAAGCCCTCACAATGGATACTAAGTCACCTTGGTTATTAATACCTTGGTGCATAGTATATGTTTGCTACATCAAAAGGGATTGTTAAAAAATGCGAAGCCTCCAAGCAAAGCGAAAGCAACTCATCAATAAGTAACACCATCACATTTCTATCCATCATCAAATATTTATTCTAACTAACATTCGTCCTGCATCATAATATCATTAGTATCATATATGCATCCTACATCCACAATGTCGTCAATGCATATCATGATGATAATAAAGCAATGAAAACATTATGTCTCATGTATAAAGCATACATCCATCATATACATAATAAAACATCATATGAAATAAAATATGATTAATTCATCCATTCAAATCATGTGCATACATAAAAGAAGTACAAAAAACATACATCAATATACATCATCATACATTTTCATCCATAAATCATCACATAAACATATAATGAGCTGACTCGAAGCATGCATATCTCATATATATCATCATCAAAGAAAGGAGAATGTCATAGTACATCATCATCATGAAAACATGTGTGATAGGATAATACAAAAATATACATATATACGGGGCCTTAGACGGGCCGATGAATATATATACAAAATCATGTCTACAATATAAAGTCTCTAAATAATGAACATCATAAAATTCAAGTAAAAATATGCCACTACTTGGCTAGAGGAGGGGGACTCTAAGGATCAGGCTGCACATCAGGATCTAGCTATCTAACAGACTAATCAACTAACACGGTAGTAGTAGAGGTACCTGACTCTCCAAACCGTGGTCATTGCTGTGCTTGAGGAACAAAGGCATCATACAAAAGTCTAGTAATATGTAGACCTCTGCAACAACTGATCTCACTCAGTGCAAAGACTGTCACACTATTCCCTCAGACTATCCCTCTCAGTAGTAACAACTTGCAATTGCATCTCGACAACGAGATGACACCCAATCTCTATTTCTTACTCCACCCTAAAACCATCTCACTCTGCAATGAGAGTGACAATATATTCCTCTATGACCTGTCTTCGTACTATCTCTACAGCTAACTGTGCACCTCCATCCCCAGGTAGTGGAGGGGGACCTAGAACCTGTCTCTGATCCTGCATCTGATCACCTTGATCACCCTGGGCACCATCGTATTGAGCCCTACCAAGCTACTTTACTAAAACCTCAAGGCATTGTCTCTCACCTTAGTGACCTGTGATGCCTACCCTACCCACTATAGGATCACCACTAGGATCTGTGAATCTTAGAGGAACACGTTGTGCCCACCACTGATCATAATCGAGAGTAGTACTTGGATCCACCAATCCCACTGGCCAACCCCATCTGACTGGGGCAAGAGCTTTGAACGTAGCAACAACATCTCAATTGGGATACAAAGCCTAGACACATACCACTCTGGTGGTCCAACCAAACCAAGCCTCATAAGTGTCCGAAAATTGACCCTGTCTCTCTCCAAACTACCTACAAACCTTGTCAGTAAGATATCTCTCCAAAAGAGAGTGCGTGTGACCAATCAACCATATAGTCTATGTACAGTATACCAAATGCTCCTGATCATCAAGCCATGCCTCATAGTCCATATGGGGTCTCCATACAAAACCTAACATATCATTGAATAAATGATGCTAGTAGGGAAGCTGTCCAGACAATATGTAATGCAAAAAGTTTCTATAATGATAAGAGTATGAATCCTCAACAATACGATCCAATATACCATTAGGTTGCGTGACTGAGATATGCTCCTAGGCCCATACATGAAGAAGAGTGACACTGACGGAAATAGATTTCCCACTCTAATATGCAACCTCATGCATATATTTGTATAGGTAGGCAAGAAGACACATACCCCATGCATATCTAGTCCCATGCTTGAACATTTTCTCAATGCATATACCCCATCCCATAGGAAACTGATGACCTCTCCTATTAGGAACAACAAGCCTTGAAACCAAACCATAGAGAATAAGAGAAATGGGATCCGCATTGCCAACAAAATATGATAAAGCAATATCCGACTGTCGAACCTTGAGACATCTCACACCTAGAGCATGCCACATAGCATGGGTGCCCCATCAAACAGAGTATGTGACAAGCTCTCCATGAATAGGAATGCAGAGGATCCTCCACATGTCCTCAAGAGTAATAGTGGCCTCCCTTGTAGGAAAATGAAATGAAGAGGTCTCCGAGTGCCACCTCTCCATGAGTGTAGTCATCATTGCGCTATGACATCAGATGGTGGGCATGTAACAAATGTGACACAACCCAACAACATCTAGGAATTCTCACTCTAGCTCATGGAACCTGACGATCAAGTCAAACAAATCACGCGGTCATCGCTCCCTCGACTGAAGTGGATTAAGGACCACCTACAATCATTCAACACATGATGTTAAGGATTCACTAAGAAAACACAAAATGAAACAAAAATTGATGAACGAGTTGACTTAAGGTCACAAAAAGTCAAAAGAAAACAACTTCTGTCAAAAGTGATAATTTTTTTAGAAAAGCAATGCAAAAAGGAAAAAGAAATGAATTCATTATCAAAAGTGAGGAGATTTTTCAAATACACAAAAGTAAGTCAAAAGTGCTAAAATTGAGAAAATGCTAAAAACAAATGTGCAGAAGTATCAAAGGCACCAAAAGAGAGCAAGTGTGCAAAAAAATAGCAGAGCACCCATTTCAAAATGAAAAAAGTTCCCAAATCGACGCAATAGCGCCTATTACCCAATTTTTGCTTACAACTCAATCATGTAGAGCTGGAATGAAGTTTTTCTTTTAATATTTCAGCATGTGGTGAAAAAATGGGCTCCCACAAGGGTTGAGCCCAATATACTTCCCTCTCATATTCAAAAGATGCAATGAAATTTTTTGTGAATGGACTTTGCAAATAATGTTGAGTTCCATTTGAGAAAATAGACTATTAGTGGTGATATCATTCAGAAGAAAGAGTTTATGGACGAGAATATGAGCAAAAGAGTAACCATTCGAAGACCCTGCACAAGAACAACGGTCATGTGTTTTGATCATATCTAGAAAACTACGATATGGGTTTTCGTGATTTTTGGAAACAAATTAAAAAATAATGAGGTGAAAAAACCCTTTAAATTTCTCATCGACACGGTTTGTATTTTTTGAGAAAATAGATTGCAGGTGAAACTAAAAGTGTATCATGCATTTAATGTCAAATTGAATTCTTTTATCCTTGTTTCATGGTCGAACTGAGGTGATTTCCGGGATCCACTTTGGTCATGTAGTTACTTGTGTGTTTTTTGCATATTTTTAGACAAAATGAACTATATAATTAAATATTAAAGGTAATATTTTATTAATTACCTTAATATTTACCATGTGACACATAAAAGGAGGGATTTTACATGTAAAATATTAAAATAATTACCACTGATTATCTTTAATATTTAATCAAATAGTTACGTTTTCCCCAAAATCATGAAAAAATCACAAGTGTAATGGAATTGAAAATATTTTCATGCATTCAAAGTTTAATTGGAGAGTTTGGTCCTGTTTTGGAGTTGTCTCATACAGTTTTGAGGTCAATTTTGGTCAAACTAGTTGTGAGAGGGAGTTTGAGCCTATTTTTGCTCAAATTACTTCAGTTTTGACTCCCCCTTTTATGGATTTTCATCTTTGCTTGTGAGAGGATTTTTGAGATATTTTTCACCTTTAGTTGGCTTTTAGTTCCACCTCTTGGCGCATTGGGGCTATCATATCATTGTATATATTGGAAAATACTAAGTGTTTTTTCTTAGTTCTTGTTTCCTGCCTTTGCATTCTGCAAAGAGACTATCTTGTAACTCTTTTTTTACAGATTAATATAATACAACAACTTTTACAGGTTATCATAGTTTTTCAGTTGCAAAATTTTCCTTTCATCTTTCAAATATTGTCAAGTTTTCCTTCCAAATTTTAGGTGTCATCCTTATGCTTCATTTGATAAGAAGTTTATTGTGTTTCAATCCTGAAACCTTTATTTTTCTGTCTCACTCATAAGTGTACGAATGCAATTAAGTTCAGTTTCATAGGTTATACATTGTGCATATAATTCATAGTTATCATCTTTGTTGTGAAAAAATTGCTTTTCCTTCGAAAAGGATAATTTAATTAAAGCCTTTGTATGAAATATTTATGTGATTGACCAATTTAGATCAGTTGTGCAGATAAAATCTTTGAGAGGTCCTTGTGAATCAATTTGCAAGTTTATCATATTTTAGGTGCATCACCGTCATTTAAGTTTAGTTTTGCATTTCATTTAGCCTTCTATCCCTTTTCATGTATAAGTCTTTTAGTTTCATTGCACATCAAAAGGGGAACCAACCCATAATCTGGAGACTCACTTTCATTATGGGAAACCCATAGGATCGAAAGTGTTCCAATGTTACATGGGATTGCTGAGCTTTACAACTTTGCATTTGGGTGCAATCCCTTGTGATAACAATTTTTTGGCACGCACGATGGGACCGTTTGGACTCTCCTAGTCCAAACATTTTCCACATAATTCTAATTTTTGGTGTGAAAGTCAATATTTACAGCCTTTGGAGGGAGGATCTACACACACACCTGGTGACTCCATACAAATCTACTAGTTTCAAAAGATCAAGTGCTGGTATGTTTCAAATCAAGCTTCTTATTATGATTTCTAGCTCTTTATATGAATAGAGATGTCAAATTTTCATAGTAAATATGTATACCCACCCCCATACTATGAAAATAATAGCCATGAACCCTCTTATTAGCCATACCCAAACAACCATAATATTGGTTTTGATCAAAATTCCCATATCACAATGAATAACCAACAAGTTTATCATTCTTACCATCCTCCTACCCATGCTAATACTTCATATCAGCCCTTGTATGCTCAAGATCAATCCCAAGGCCACCATTTTTCTAGAAATCAACAAATCAATCTCTGTGATTAGTTTCAAAGTTTTGAGGATAAGCTCAAACAAATTCACAATCTAGATTTAAGGTTGAAGATAAGGAACATGTTTCTTGAAAAACAGTTTAGAAAGAGTGAATTGAATGTGCAAAAAGAACAGTTTGTTTGTCTAGCCTATGATTGTCAATATGATTATGAATATGATAGCTCATAGGATTATAGCCTTGAAAGTCAACAAGAATGTGATTTGTAGTAGGAACAAGAAGATTATCAAGCTTATCTTCAAGATCAACAATATGAGATGCAAAAGAGGCAATTTGAGGAGAATCTTGCTCAACAACTTGCTACAAAATGTAGAAATAAGGGTAAAACTTGCCAAACAGGAGGTTCCCAAGGTTAAAATTCCAAGTTTCAGTCAAGCTGAGTCTCCTAGATCTTCCCAAGTAGGTTTCCCTTCATTTCAAGAGTCTCTTATTGAGAAAGAAGCTAGCCCAGTTGTTACTTTTCTAAACCCATTTTTTGGAGAGGGTATTCCTATATTCAAAACACTATGCTTCATACAAGAGGAATATGTTCTTGAGAAGGTTCAACCTACAATTCTTCAAGAGAAGCCTTTCCCCAAACTTGTGCAACCTCAAGAACCTAAAAAAAATAAGACTTCTTGTTTAGAAACAATCACTCCATCCATGGAAGAATCCATTGATATCTTGATTTCTCAAGATAATCAGGTTGTAGATCAAGAAATAGAGGAGGTTGTAGTTGAAAATCAACAAGTTTTAGATCAAGAAAATGATGATGTTTCTTATGATCTAGCTGATATGATTAATGAACTTCCATGTTTTGTTGATGATGAGCAAGAAGAGTCTCAAATCACAACAATATTAGCCTCAAATCAGTAAAAGGAAGGTAATGATGTTGATGTTCTAAGCCCTCAACAAGGCTGCAATAAGGTAATAAACAACCCTCTTCCACAAACAAATGAAAATCAGAATGAAGAGAAATCATTTTGGGACGAACATGAAGTATTTGTTTCAAGCTTAGATTCTAGACTTCCATCTTTTGAAGAAATAAATCAGGAACACCAGGTTGTTGAGGTAGAAAATGATGTTCAAGTCCAAATTTTTTTTGATTTAGTTGATGAACTTACAGGATTTGTACATGAAGATGAACAATGCTTGATTGAACTAACATCAATGCCTAGTTTTGAGCAGCAGGATGGAGGGAATCCGTTAGGCAAGGTGCAGATTCATGAAGAAACAAATGAGGATAGTCATGTTTTGGAAGGTCAAGAGGTTGATTTGCAAGAAAAGGTTGTTCAAGTAGAGTAAGAAAAGAAAAAAATCATAGATATTGAAGGTATGAGATTTGAAAATCATAATGAGAATAAGTTAGATCATACACTACAAAATGAAATTGTTCATGAAGAAGATTTATTCTCAAGCATCATTGAAGTTTTTTTCTCTAACATTGTTGACAACTTAGCACCTTTCAAGAAAAATTATTGTGATTAGCATAATTAGGTGACCAAAGAGGTTATGGTTGAAGAGACAACACATGAGAAAATATTCAACAAAAAGAGTCCTCGGTTTAGCATCTCAATAGTATTCCCAATCAGGCATCTCTCCATAACAGAGTCCAAGCATGAGATTGAGATTAAAGGAAAACAGTTCCAACTTGCTCATTCACTCCAAACCAGCAGTTTGGTTGATCAAAATTAGAGGGTGAGTGAATTTGTTTGCATTCTTCATGAAGAATTGCAATAGTTTATTGAATATGTTCTTGTTCTTCATCTAGTTTCAACTGTTCATAAACATGTAAATTAATGTTTTTTGTTGAGAAAGGGAAGCTACTTTAACCAAACAATAAATGAATTGTTTTGAGGTTTTCACGGTTGTTTGGTTAGGGTAGGGTAAGGTAGTTTCATTTAAGTACTATTTTGTTTTCAATAAGTGTAGATGCTGGACAATTTTGCGGCTCTGTCTTAAACAAAGTTATGCTAGTTTCTTTTAGTTTTGGTTTTGCTGCTATATAGTTCTTGACATCTGAGGTACAAGTAGTTTTTTGAGTCACAAAAGAGCAAGAAAAGACTCCTATTCCCAATGGATTGTTTAAGGCTACTATTATATATGCTTAGTAGGCAAGCACCCCTAAGATGTCGCCAAAATGTTACCCAATTTTCGCTTATAGCTCAATCAGGTAGAGCTGGAATGGAGTTTGCAGATTTCGGGAGCATTCAAGAGCATTTAGGAGCAAAAGAATTAATGCATTATTTGAAGCTATCAGCTTCATTGTTTTGATAACATGTTTGTTCACTGTGTAGATATAGGTGAAATTTCATTGCTGAATTCATTTCTTTTAATATTTTAGCATGTGGGGAAAAAATGGGCTCCCACAAGGGTTGAGCCTAGCATATTGCCCCCTCAGATTCAAAAGATGCAAAAAAAGTTTTTGTGAATGGAGTTTGCAAATAATGCTGAGTTCCATTTGAGAAAATAGACTATTAATGGTGATAGCATTCAGAAGAAAGATTTTGTGGACGAGAATATGAGAAAAAGAGTAACCATTTGAAGACCTTGCACCACAAGAACAACAATCACGTGTTTTGATCATATCTAGAAAACTACGATCTGGGTTTTCATGAATTTTGGAAAAAAATAAAAACAATGAGGTGAAAAAACCCTTTAAATTTCTCACCAACATAGTTCGTATTTTTTGAGAAAAGAGATTAGAGGTGGAACTAAAAGTGTATCATGCGTTTGATGTCAAATTGAAGTCCTTTATCCTTGATTCATGGTCAAATTGAGGTGATTCTGGGGTCCATTTTGGTCATGCAGTTACTTGTGTGTTTCTTGCATATTTTTAGAAAAAATGAACTAAGTAATTAAATATTAAAGGTAATATTTTATTAATTACCTTAATATTTACCATGTGATGCATAAAAAGAGGGCTTTTACATGTTAAATGTTAAAATAATCACAACTAATTATCTTTAATATTTAGTCAAACAATTACCTCTTCCACAAAATCATGCAAAAAGCACAAGTGTAATGGAACTGAAGATATTTTCATGTATTTATAGTTGAAATAGAGAGTTTGGTCCTATTTTGGAGTATTTTCATACAGTTTCGAGGTCAACTTTGGTCAAACTAGTTGTGAGAGGGAGTTTGAGCCTATTTTTGCTCAAATTGCTTCAGTTTTGACTCCCCTTTTTATGGATAAATTCATCTTTGCTCATGAGAGGATTTTTAAGATATTTTTCACCTTCAGTTGGCTTTCAATTCCACCTCTTCGCACATTGGAGCTATCATATATCTTTATATATATTGGAAAAGGCTTAGTATTTTTTCTCAGTTCTTGTTTATTGCCTTTGCATTTTGCAAAGAGACTATCTTGTAACTCAATTTTTTTTCAGATTAATTTAATACAACTTTTACAAGTTATCATAGTTTGTTAGTTGTAGAATTTTCCTTTCATCTTTCAAATATTGTCAAGTTTTCCTTCCAGATTTCAGGTGTCATCCTTATACTTGATTTGATAAGAATTTTATTGTGTTTCAATCTTGAAACCTTTATTTTTTTGTCTCACTCATAAGGGTATGAATGTAACTAAGTTCAGTTTCACAGGTTATACATTGTGCGTATAATTCAGAGTTATCATCTTTGTTGTGAAAAAATTGCTTTTCCTTTGAAAAGGATAATTTAATTAAATCCTTTGTATGAAATATTTATGTGATTGAACTGTTCAGATCTAGTTGTGCAGATAGAATCTTTGAGAGGTCCTTGTGAATCAGTTTGCAAGTTTATCATATTTTAGGTGCATCGCCATCATTTAAGTTCAGTTTTGCATTTCATTTAGCCTTCTATCCCTTTTCATGTATAAGTATTTTAGTTTCATTGCACATCAAAAGGGGAACCAACCCATAATCTGGAGACTCACTTTCGTTATGAGCAATCCACAGGCTCGAAAGTGTTTCAATGTTATACAAGATTTCCAAGCTTTACGACTTTTCATTTGGGTGTAATCCCTCGTGGTAACAGTGCCAAAATTCTAAATCTAGCGCTTTTGACTAGTTTGATTGTGGACACGAAAAAAGTAACCCTTTTACTTTTTCTCATGTTCAAGCCCTCCTAGTGGACTTTGGCTTGATTTTTCCTAGATTTAGTGTTGTAATGTGGTTAACATGTTCACATTAGGTTTGTGAATCATTAAGACTTCTAGGACATGTCTTGTAAAAGTGTTGTAGCCCACTTTCACACTTTTCTAGGACCCTTTTATCATAATTCACTTAAATATCTCATTTTTATCACTTACCAAGTCTTATTTCAAAGTGTTGTAAAGAGTTGTAACAAACTCTCACGCTTTTCTAGACTTGTCATCACTAATTCAACCCTTTCTCATGTTTAAATGACTCCTTAATGCACTTTTTGACCATACTTAAGTGTATTTTTGAGGTTATTCCCATTAAACATCAATTAATGCACTTTAATTTCTGAAACCTAGTGAAATTGCGTTGGTGGGACCAAGTTGCAACCTGGGGCAACTTAGTCCCATTAGGCACAAAAATAAAAATAATTTTAGTTTCTTGGCGGGATTTTATTCTCTTACCCTTGAGGTCAGCCTGTGATGTGTTATTTTTGAGAATTAATGGAAAATCAAGTATAAATTAAGGGTTTTTCCTCTCATTTTAATCCCTAATTCATTTAAGCATTCATTCACTCAAGCAATTCATCCATTCACTTAATCATTCTCAAGCATTCAAGCACTCTAAGCATAATCAAGCCATCCATTGGAGCACTTCATTGCATATCTTCAAATTTCTACATCAAGGGTTTGGTGAGTTCTTGACATTGCATGTTGTTTATTCATCATTCTCTTCTCATTTCATTTCATTTCATTTCATTTCATTTCATAGGGTCTGATTACCAAATTGGGGTTTGGCCAAGGAAAACCCCTATAAGTACTCTAACCCTTAACCCTTTTTACCCTCTTTGCATGTGTATTTGCAGGTTTTGTATGCAGATTTGTCAAAGAGTTTGGTGTCAAATAGTGGTCCACAATCCATCAAAGTCAACATAACCCTAATTGAAGCTTGGAGACTCTTTTTAGCCCATTTTCTGCAGATTCAGATTCAGACACCTATCAGAAAAGGAAGTGTAGATCGAAAGCTACAAAGTCCTGTTCCAAAATTCTAGAAATTACCAGGTGGACTAAGTCACCATTTGTGGCGAATTAGTCCCACTGCCAGGCCTGGAAAATTGATTTTTACATTTTTGAGTACCCATTTGGAAGATTCCCGTTCCTAACAAATTTTCTTCGAAATTGGACTAAGTCGCTCAACTTGGCGTAAGTGTCCCAGTCAACATTTCCAGTCAACTTTACAAGATTCCATAGCCTCTCTACATCAGATTCTAGATTCTAGGTGCTGTTGATGGTCTTGGTGGCACAACAACATGCAAACAGAATATTGCTACTCTGTTTCTCCTGAAAGAGAAAGACAACACATGGATGGCTTAGCTCCCTAGGTCTTTGTAGTTGGTTCTCAATTGTGCTGATGTTGCTCAGTGGTCAATGCAACAGTAATGTTCAAGGGGCCTGCTGGTGTTGAGCTTCTGGATTGTTCTGAGATCAAACATAAACTTAAACCTACTCTAACCAAGGTTTTTAAAGAAACATAAAAAAGATAGATCAGAGTTTTGGAACAAAAAAGAATGTTAATTCATCCAACTTAACCAAACTTGTTACCTTTCAAAGGAATTCCTAACTAAAGCGCAAACAAAGTGTATGACTAACACACAGTTTCATTCATTCACAGTGCTGACTTCAATAACAGATTGCAAGTTACCATTTAAACAAAACATAAAATAAAATTTCATTCCTTGAAATCTTCTCAAATCAAATGATTAAACCAAGATGAACAACATTCTGAAACACAACATGAAGTAGATTTTAATCTGGTTGCTTCTACTATTAGTGAAACAGATAAGCAACATTTACAAAGCTGGCACAATCACCAGTGTACAGAAAATCTATGATTTCAAATTGTTTCCATTTACACTAAGAAAACTGAAAGATACATTGGTCTTCTACTTAATCTAACTCCTAACTACCAGTTCTACTCTACAAGTTTTGCTCCTACTACTTTGTTTCTAACCTCTTACAAAGAGGCAAGAATGCCATATATATAGAATGTACCAAAAAGAATGTGCTGTCCCCTGTATTAGGGTTTACAAAATATCTACTGTCTGCAGGAGGGTCGGCCCTCAGATCTTTTTGAAGAAAGTCAATGTTGCATTCAATGTGAAGCCCTGCTGTCCATGCTGATGAAAGATTGTTTTGGGAATGATCTGTAGATCTTTTGATATTACAGCATTAACTCTAGGCCTTCGTGTCCATCTTTGAACTCCATCGAGGTTGCCTTGAATGCTCTAGAATATCACCATTAATACTGATCTATCTCTGTCAGTGGTCACTACAGCTGTCCCTGTGAGTCATGGTTACTCCCTCCTTTCGGCCTTCTTCATATTCTAGACCTTTCTGCATGTTGATCATCTTCTGGAAGCATCATCAGGCCTCTCTTTAGGTCTAAGCATCATCACCCGAGTTGATCCATCGCCTTGATCTCCGACGGAGTCCATGTTGTTTGTATCCTGTAGGTTTCCCTCACAGGAATAGTCAATCGGTCAAACCGTTGCCGGTCAGCCCTCTCAGCTTCTCCTGATTGGTGGAACGTAGGCCACACAAGATTTTTGGGTGGTCAAAGGTGGTCCACATTGAGTCGCATGTCGGTGAGACACTAATCGTGTCTCCCCGATGTGACTATATCTCTTCTAGCAACTATCGGCGTAGCGGGCGAAAGTCGGCAAGACCTTTGGGCGAGTTGTAGAAGTCATATCAAGCCCACAAAGACCATCAGAAAGACAGTCACTAGTCAGTATGACCTCATGGTGACCTCTTCTTTTCTCCCCGAGCTAATTCCTGTTCTCCGAGCCCGAGCCCCTTTTCCTTTCGGCAAGACTTCTTTGAATCGGCCCGGAGATTCTGACGAGTTATCTCGGTTATACCGATGTCATTTGGAAATCCACATCGGTGTGACCTTTCAATAATGATTGAGGAAACCTTTCACGAGCCTAAATATACGGCCGGACATTGCTTGAGTAAGCTGAACCCCGGTATCACAGAAGAGGAACCCTTGTTGAAACCCCCAAACCAAATCCTCTAAGCGAAATTTTTCATATTGGCGAGACCCTCAGAAAGCGGCCAAGACCTCATCTTGAGCACAAATCTTTGGAGATGCTAACCGTTGTCGCCAAGACCCGTTCGTCGGTGAGACCTCTTAGCGAATGCAAAACACTTTCCTAGAGCCCGCCATGCTACACGAAGGAGAACCTTTGTTGGACACCACGCTGTCGCCCGGATCTCTTGCCAAGGCAAAAGTGCTCGCCGAGCTCAAATTTTGGTGGGACCTCCTTGTCCGGACATAAGAATATCACTCTCATGTCGAGACTTTGCCCGTCGGCTAGACTTCATGCCGAAGGTGAACCACTCTCCCCAAAGACAAACCTTTTCGGCAAGAGCCCACCATGTCGGTGAGACCTCTTTCCGACACTATTCTTCCATTTCACATGTGTCACTGCAACATTCTCTTGTCGGGGAGACGTCCCATAGACATCTTATGTCTTTCGCCGAAAAAAAATCCATATGTCCACCTTTGGTCACCGAAACAATCTCATTCTCTCCCCAATGAAGCAATATGTCGGTGTGACAAAATGGGTCGGACAGATTGCAGGACCTCATACCAATAGAACCCATGTGTGCTTTGTCGGGGAGACTAGAAGCATTCGCCAAGACATCCATCCACCGCAAAAAGTTTCTCACTACGATGCATACTGTCATTGGTGGTCGGCAAGACACAAGGCGCTTGGCAAGACCGCACGTCGAAGGAACAACTCTCGCCGAAGTGTCTGCCCCTTACGCGCTAGTCGGTGAGACATGAAGAAGTCGCTGAGACTTCTCCTCGAAGGAAAATCTCTGGCCGATATGTGCATCCCTCTGGTGCCGGTCAGTGAGACACAAAGATCTCGCCAAGACCTTTCTCCGAAGGAGACTTTCATGCTGATGGGAAACTCTTAGTCGCCGGGACGATGATTGATGTCTTGCCGATAGGTATCTGCATGTGAATTCTGATCGTTGTGACCTCCCTGAGGTCTTGCCAATAGGAAACACAAACGCCTAATAAAAAAATGTACTGGTAGTCGGCAAGACATCTGCAAGGTCTTGCCGACTTTCTTCTTAGAGGAAAATTATGACCAACTGGATTGAGGAATACATCCCAACTGAGCTCCCTTGGCAAATATCATCATGTGTGTGATTTGATCTTGCAAAACAGAGTCCCCATCAGTCCTCAAAAGCACATAAGATATATTATCCTAAGATACACTATTGTCTATGATAATGCCATTCAATTTCCAGCAAGAAGAAAACCAACTCAAGCTGAAACAAAACCAAAATTTAACAGAACCAACAGACAACACAGGAGGAAAGCATAAAAACTCCCAAGAGCAAAGCAAATAACTAAAGAAGACAAAAAGAAAACAAAAAGGGGGACCCATTTTGTTCCAGAATAAAATGGGGTGGTTATGCAAGGCATAACAGGTACACTTCTCTAGTTCTATTTAATTCTGTCATCATTTACTTGCATTTTTAGGTGTTTTTGCATACATCACCGTGTTTTCCAACACTTTGCATATCTTAGGTTAGCATTAATAAATCATTTCATTTCGGTTTATTTGCATTTAAACATCATAACAATTAGACATATTGCATCCTTCATAACATTAATCTTTGAATGCCAACATTACATTTTGGCTCTAATCTTTCTCCTTTTAGGTAGAAAAACCTAGAAGGAGCTTAAAACGTCAGTGCCAAAGATATTTGGTTATTGACCGCCATTAAAATACACAAAAACATGGAAGACAAAAGTGAAAACTAAAAGGTATGCTCCAGACCCTTTGATTCCTTGCGATGTGGAGCTGCTTGAATCCCTCGACATTATTCCTCAACAATGACAAAGCAGAAAAACCGGAACCAAGAAATCACTATAGGTTCAAAGTGCAAATGGGAGAATTAGAGACCTAATTACCCATTTAAACCCCCTAAAATCCTAATTTTTACTTAGGAAAACTTCCTACATTAAAATTAGGAGCTCTCAGGAATATTTGAATGAGCAATGAAAGACCTATAGACTTATTTTTTTCATCCTCTACACATCAGAATTGAAATAGAACAACGTCATGAGCCTGACCTCCAAAATGAATTTTTTAGCCAACATCTCGAGGGGGCAGCCCATAGTCCTACCATCATTCCACTCATTGCTGGGGCACAATGGGGCATATACTTTTTTTCAAAACTTGGTTTTTACATCGAATCTTTAAAATAAAGCAACCAATACTTTGTCTCAAAGAGGGGCAAAATGTAGACATGTAAAATTGACCTAACACTTATCACACATACTAAATAAAATTTTATCACCATCAACATTATTATCATCAAATATCACTACATTTCACATCAAAAGCATCAAAAACCCTAATTTCTACTATTAATTGAATAATACAACATTATTTAATTAATTCACTTTTTCATCAATTTCAACCAATTAAATAAATTTTATTTATTTAATAAAGTCCTAAATCTAGCTTTATTCCTCCGGATTAATTAAATAACACCAAATATTTAATTATGTTGCTAATTCACCTTATTCCCCTAAGTCAATTAAATTATTAAATCTTAATAATTTAATTAACTCACTTTCCCTCCAAATTTGAATAATTTGAATAAACTATTCAAAACATCATCAAAAATCAAATCAAACATGCAACTTTGTTTGCAAAAGTCAAAATTGATTTGCACGTTCAACTCCAAAAATAATTAATTAATCATTCTCAACCACTTTCCTGATTGAGCAAATTACGAATCACTGATTGCTCAATCTATTTCCTGATCGATCAATCTATTTCTCAATCCCATAGATTATTCATTCTATTTCTTCAATCACACTAGTTACATAATCAATTTGCACAGATTATGCCCATCTAAATCCTCTCAACATCTTTCAATCGTTGATCAAGATATTCTACTACGCAATCCTGGTCATCCATTTCAAATCACCATTTCTATATAACAAACCTCTTTCCTCATAAAAAAAGGATCAAAGAATCAACATAGTTTACACAACGAAGTAATGCCAAATTGACATTGACAAAGCTTCAATCAACATCTTCGATCAAACACACGCAAGCTCTTCAAAACTCTTGCATGCAACAATGGAGGCTTTGCATTGATACAGACAACCCAACACATCTTTGTGAACACACTTCGACATGGGATGGTAACCTTTCCTTTCTTTTTGAATTCATTTTGATATCGTAGGATTTCATTGTTTGTTTTCAATAACTTAGAAAGCTTCATTTCATGAGTGAAGGAATGAATCTTGATTGTTGTTTTTGATTTAAATTAGTTTCTATTTGATGCAATTATCTTGTTTACACTCGTAGATTTCCCCCTCACATAGGTAGGATGAGGGAATCATAAACCTTGAATCACCACCAAAACATTCTTATGAGCTATAGACACACCAAGGAAACCCACATAGATTATGGAATGAATAGGAGGTAACACATCTTAACTAAATAACATAACCATTAGTTTTTGGAGTAAGAAGTAGGATGAGTTTAACTACCACCTCCAATCCACTAACAAATGAATTAAAAAAAAACCTAAAAACAAGGTAAAACCTTCATTAGATGTTACCTCACTAGGAGGTACAAGCCCTCCACCAATTAGAATAATGACGAGTCACTTTTGAGTAATGAAACACTTCCTAATGTAAAAGGTGCCATAAATCTCAAGGTATGACACTTTTCAATAAAGAGACAACATGAGAACTTTTTTACACAAATTTTCCCAAATTTTTTTTTGGAAGAACTCCTTGTCTAATGAAATAAGGGACAACAATGCACCAAATGACTACAATGCCTGAAAAAGGGTATTAACACACTTGGAGGAGAATAATTCCTATGAAGGACACTAGTGTTCCACTACATACATGTCCCAAATGTGCCCTATCATCTTGTAACTATGTAGGTGTCCTAAAAAATGCATTGAATTATGGAATTTGTGTTGTAGTCCTATTTTTGTGCTATAATATTGACCACACATTATAGTCTTTCCTAGAGACTAAAAATATGATCATTTCTAGGCCTCATACCCAAGGAAATCACTAAAGACTAAAAAAACAATATTACAACACAAATAGACTCCCAAAATGGTAAAAAACAACTAGGAGACTAGGAGGGACAACCTCACTCAATCTACAACACACTAACTAGTAAATGATATGCTCCTCATAGGATGAGATGCCTACAACATACTTAGAAATGAGTCGGAGGACATGAGGGACACATTAAAATTTTCTCAAAACACTATACTTATTCTTAAACCAAGAGGAGAACCAGAATGACTCCACCACATGGTAGGTTCTCACCAACACAACACTCGAAACTTGGGAGACCAACCATGCAAGATCCAAAGCCAATTTAAATTTTTTCTAATACAATTCATTTTAATCGCAAATCCACATTTTCTCTAAGTTCATTTTACCAATGTAACTAGAATGATAAATTGCATAAAGAATGATAATAGCATTTGACATTGACATTGCGAAAATGTATGTAATTAAAGATAGACCCTTCACCAATTATATAGGATGTTTACATTCCATCCAATAGGAAGACCTTTCATTCATGGCCATGTGAGATGAATTATATACATTTGATCTTTCTTTTGACATGAATGTGTAATCTTAGGTGTATACCAACAATTCTCTTATTATTCAAGTCTACATAAATCCTTCATATTAGGTAGTTCTTGATATGTTTAGGTCTTTGTAACTATTCACATTTGAGATTCCTAATTTGTGAGCTTGTTAATAGAATTAGAATTATATTTTTAATTATTTTTTATATTACACAATTTCTATTGCACCAAAAATTAAATTAAAAATATGTAGTTTTCACAAATTGAAAATAAAATTAATGAAAATCTAAGTAGCAATAAAGTCAAACAAAAAATAATAGGTTAAAGGTAATATATGATTAATAGAAAGGGAGAGGGAAGAACTCATTCTACATAAGGATTTATTCAATGCTTATCGCAAAACTTAGTGTTATTTAAGAAGAGTCGTGTTGAATGGTGCAATAACAAAGACAAATGACACAATAACAATTTTAGGACCATTCTTGCTTCTTAACTTTTCTTGATACAATGTTGACCATGGAACCAAGTGTTATTTAAGAAGAGTCATGTTGAATGGTGCAATAACAAAGACAAATAACACAATTAAAATTTTGAGACTTTTCTTGCTACTTAACTTTCCCTGATCCAATGTTGACTATGGAAACAAGTGTTATTTTATAAGATTTATATCGAGTAGTGCAATAACAAAGATAAATGACACAATAAATTTTTTAGGACTACTCTTACTACTTAACTCTCCCCAATTTAATACTAAAAAAAGCTATATTAAAGAATATAATAACAATTTGAAAAATATTATTCACTCAACTCTCCCCAAATAAACAATAATATAAATACATAAACATGAAAACAGAATTATTAAAAACAAGGACAAAAAAACACACAAATGAAAATTTACTAAATAATCACACCTCAAACACAAAGAACTAGAAACATTTACCTATAAACACACCTCAACCACACACTAGAAACATTTACCTTACATTACAATAAGTTTTTTTCAAGTTCTAAATATTAGTAACATTCGACGTACAAATTTTAAAGAAATCCAACAACAGGTATAAAAAGAAAGTTTTTTTTTTTTTTACAACAGGGATGTCCCCGCGACCCAGCCCAGCGGCCCAGCAGCCCTTACCTTGGGTACCTGAAGTGAGCTAGGGCAAAACTAGTCCCCTGCGGGTAAAATGTAGATACCTGTTTCACTCGAACGCCTTGATCTATACTAAGGAAAGCAAGGACAGGAGACCATCACATAAGCTTTCTGACATATTTTCAATGGCCCACACAGAAGAAGATACTCCGCACTAGCTAAGGATTTGAAAATATTTCTCCCACTTAGGAGTTGGAAACTTACAAACCTCATATCACATGTCATTACTAATTGCTGCCAGACCATCAGTGGGGACTTTTTCCTTTTTTGGGCATTTCCTTTTTCACATACGGTGAAATATCATTTCCACAAATCAACATTTCCTTGAAACAAAAGTGGAAAACAAAGAGAAATTAGAGAAAACAACTTATGGTGATTGTCATTTTTCTTGTTTGTTGTACCTCAGCCTCTACAAAACAATTAAAGAAAGTTTTTGGATCCATTATTCTCAACCTCTATAAAAGCTGTTGGTGTGCATTAAAATACAATGGCCTGCTCTCAAATTCTCTTATGCTCAGTCAAGTTTTATGAAGGGTACAGAACGAAAGAGTGAAGTTGAATTTCATGGCTTATGTAATTTTCATTCATTATAAATGTGAGCTAGAATAGTTTGAAGCATCTAAAATGTTGTCCCGAATACTGATAGAGGCAGCAAAGTCGATAACTTTTATGTTGTAGAACTGGTGGGAATTCTTATGCTTGTACTGGACAATTTATTTGATATCAGTTTGAAAATCAGCTAATAATAGAGAAAGTCTGGAGCTACTGACATTGTTTTCCCATGCCCTCTCAGGGAGTTTGTTTGGATTAGTTTTGCATTAAGGCTTTGGACATTGTCACAATTTGATAATGGCTGAAATCCTTCTTCAGGTCCATTCTTTAATACTGTTTTGAGAAAATAAAAAGAGGTATGTATGTTCACTCATTGATGAAGGCTTGCAGCTGTAATTATTCCTTTAAATATATTTTATGGTGAATGTTTAATTTTCTAGTTGTTGAATTTTAAGGAAGTGTACTTAAGGAGAGTTGAGTAGCAAGAATAGTCCTGAAATTGTGTACATTGAAGACTGAAGAATTTGGTCTTTTAGATTTATTTTATGTTTTAGCAGATAAGGATTATAAAGTATGTTTGGCAATAGTAAAATATTGTTGATCTGATTGTCACATTTTTGGGAATTGATTTTGCGGATGAACCATCATTTTGAAAATAGATAAAGATGCTGATTTGAAAATTTGAATTTTAGTGTAATGACAAATAAAAAATGTTATAATTTGAAAATTCTATTAGGATTGTGGAGTTGCGTCATGTGTTTACAATACTGTACTTAAGGATTGTCAGTGCTAGAGAATGCTAATTTTAAGTTTGAATGCATCTAATACTCTGTTTCGGTTTAATGTCTATTACAGAGGTGTGGTTTAAAGTCCTGTACCGTCATTTATGGCCAATTTGGCTGTTTTAGGATTAGCTCTTGACACCATTTTATATTTGAGTGTGACAGGGGCTTAGTTTTTTGGTTATTTACATCGAGTTTTTGGATTTGATTGAGTAAGAATTTTTGTTTTTTTCTTATATTCATGTTTTGACGTCATTTGTACAAGACCCAACAGATATGATTCTAAAGCATCTATTGAGACAAACCTCCTTGGAGAGAAGAATCAAACACTACTCCAACTTCCATCAGATATTATTAGTGGGGGAAGGAGACTTCTCATTTTCTTCAGCTTTGGCCAATGCATTTGGGTCTGCTGAAAACATGGTTTCCACCTCTCTTGATAGCAGAGGTCTAAAAGCTTTCATCCCACGTTTTCTAGTGCTTGTTTTCCTTGTACTTTTGGATCCTCAATAACCCCTGTTATGGTTTTTCATAGTTTTCTGCTTGTTTATTAATGTCTCTGCTCAATGCAGAGGAGGTCTTAAGTTCGTATTCCTCAGCCCAAAAAACCCTTAAGCATCTGGAGGGATGTGGAGCAACGGTACTGCATGGTGTCGATGTAACCGTGATGAATAAGCATGAGATTCTAAGAACGAGGTCGTTTGATAGAATTGTCTTCAACTTCCCCCATGCAGGTTTCTGTGGAAGTGAATGTGACCGTGAAGTAATCGAGTAAGATTCCTAAATTTTATAATTTCTTTCTAAGCAATGGCAATTATCACGTACGAAAAAAGATTTTTATAAGATCATAGAAAATTTCTTTGGAAACATAGATTTGAATATGCAGATACTTTTAAGTAGACATAAGGTTTCACAGTCCACACTGGTAATGTAAAATTGTTTTGAAAAATATCTGTGTAATTACTTTAACATTTAGATTTAGTTAAAGACATGAAATTTTCACAGCTTCTGGATTTTCTTTTTATGTTGTCTATTTTCCTCATGCTGATTGTGATCGAAAAACATTGATGAAAAATTCATACAGTCAAATCCAAGAACATTTCAAACTATTTAAATTCAATAATTCATCATCAAAATAATAAATACAATTTAAAATTTCCTCCTTTAATTCTTAAAATAATCCACCTTCTTCCCATATTAAACTTAATATATATGTTTTGGGTCTTTAAAACCTTTTTTCGGTTCCTTGCTCTGGTCAAAAGCTTTATTGTTCGTTCTTGGTTTTCTGCTCCTATTTTTCGTCCTTCTTTGTTCCTTGTTTCTGTAGTCTCACTTTTGTGAGATTCCGCTCTTCTGCCTCTATGGCTGCCTTGTAACAGGTACGGACCCTTCCCACATTTACCATAATCAAACTTCTGCAATCTTATAATAAATCATATAAGTAAAAAATATTACACAAATTTCTCCAAGAGAGTTTTACCCTTTTTTAAATGTCTAATTTTCATGAATGATGAAATTTGCTTGTTGGGCAGAAAGCACAGTCATTTGGTGAAGATGTTCTTCAAGAATGCAAGGACCATGCTTCACAAAACAGGAGAAATTCATGTTACCCACAAAGTAAGAAACCCGTATAGCAAGTGGAAATTAGTGGAACAAGCAGAAAAAAGTGGGCCACATTTGAAAGAATCTGTTAAATTTCATATAGAAGATTATCCTGGCTACGTTAACAGAAGAGGAGCTAAACCGGAGATCGGCGAGACTTTCAACTTGGGCGAGTGTCGTACTTATATGTTCATGCTAGGGTAAAACTATCACTGCAACAAGCTCTCTCTTTTATCCTTTTGTTTGTAGGTTTCAATATTGCAGGCATAGCTTATTAACAAATCTTTCCTATTGTAGCTCTGCCTTTCCTGATTCTTTTCAAAAGCATCGAAAAGAGAAGAAATCATTAGCCATGCCAATTATGTTGCACAAGTTTTCTTCTAAATCACAACCAGTCTTAAAGCTGTTGTTTTGCAACTCGAATCTGCAAAAATACACAGAAAGGCAGCTGAAAGTGCAAGAGTAGATTTGGAGGCTTCATTTTCCCAGCCGATGACACTCGCAGAGAAAGCCCTCGATGAGAGCGATGAGTTCAGAAGGCAAAGAGATAATGCTCTCCACCAAAAGGATCAAGTTTGCAGAGAGAAGGAAAATATTGCCAAACAATTAGCAGAAGCTTTGAGATTGAAAGAAGATGCAGCTATGCAAAGAGATGTGAGTTTTCTGGATCTTGAATCTGAAAGGAAAGCCAGAGTTGATGCTGAATCTGCAAGAGATGAAACATTGAAGAAAATAAATGAATTTAGAAGTAAAAAGGATGAAGCTTTGCGAGAGAAGGCAAAGGTTACCAAACAATTAGCTGAAGCTTTGAGATTGAAAGAAGATGCAGTTAACCAAAGAGATATGAGCATATTGAACCTTAAATTTGAAAGGCAGGCAAGAAAGGCTACAAAATAAGATGCTGAGGATTTATTTAGGAGCTACAAATTGTCAGTACATTGCATGGAAGCCATGAAAATAAATATGCTACAGAGACAGAGAGATGATGCCCTGTGTCAAAAGGAAAATGCTTGCAGAGAAAAAGAAAAGATTGCAAAACAATTAGATGAGATTTTGATTTTGGAAGCAATTGGAGTATGGTTTGGCTTGTGACCTGAGTCTCTGTATCACATTTTTTTCTGTTATATATGCTTTGAAAAAATAAACCTGAAACTTAAAAAAAAATAGCTGTTCTGGTATGTGAAGACTTTACATATTGTATGGTTTGCATTTGTAATATTTATAACCATTACTTGGGCACTTTGTTTTAATTTGCAGCCAACGATATTTTCAATTTCATCACTGTGGCCATTTTATGAAGGCAGTTTAGCATGAACATGCCCTCATTTTAAGTAAGATATCATGGGATGGTTTAAAAAGGGTCTAGCGTCTGTTGGATGTCTCTGTTGAATTTTTTACCTTTCATACTACTTGAGGATCTTCCCATCCCTCAAATTCAGTCCATACCCATGAAGAGGATTCCTATAAACCATTAAATTGCTACTTGACATCCTACTTGAAGATTATACTTTTTTTTGGTCCAACAATTGATATATCTCATTGAAAACATTCTCAAATCTATATATGTTTTAAAATAAAGTATAATAAGATTTATAGTAAAGTTTAGTTTGGTGATACATATAATTTATCGAAATATAAGTTATATAAACAAAAAAGAAATATTAAAACATCGAACCACTATTTTGATAGGCACACACAATTGCACCAAGATGAAATAGATCACCCTAACAATGAGTGACTCAGAAGGAGGGTTCTCTAAAGGAAGGATCACATGCCTTCTACCCATTGTAAGAGTCTTGAACTACAACCGACACCAGAACTTCTCAACTTAGGAGGTAAAACATCATTGGCTTCAATGCCACCTTACGTAGAAGACCACCTAGACAAACTAATAGTTTTTTCATAGAGTGAAGGACCTTGACATGAAAGGAAGCAAAGGTGCAAAATACATTTCCTACACTAATCTACCTATAAGAGGAGGTATTTACAAAATTAAATTGGTCATATAGTTAAAAAAATAAAATAAAAGCAATATACCATTACACAATGATTTACATAAGGAAAAAGCCTTTTGAAATAAAAACTTCGTACTTGAAAGAAACTCAATGTATTATTCAATAATCAATAGTTACAATACACTTGTAGAGTCTAAGTTTTTATAAGAGTATCACCAACAAGAGATCTTGAGCAATTGTGGTACCATAATGGTACCTACAAAATTCACTATAAAATATTTGACTTAAACATCCATAAATTAAGACAAGTTATACATGCGAAACTGTCAAATGGTAACTAAGAAACTGTGAGTTAAAATTATCCAAAATGTAGGACCAAAATTCTAGTCAAACTTGAACCCCTAAATTCTAAGATTAGTTTATAAGTTAAAAAAATAATGTATTTCTTGTACTCGTAATATTTCACTAACCAACTTGTGCACTTTATTTTGATTCCATTATCTTTATTCAAAGTTGTTATGTGGTGTGTCATAATATGCATCATAATTTGGTTAGTAAGTGTAGCTCTTTTATAGGTCTATTATGTGTCATGGATGTTCTTATATTTTGTATGTGTGGGCCTAACTTCTAGAGTGCCAAAAAAAAATCTTAGAAGTCAATAGAACTCTTTTTTAAATTGATGGTCTCAAAGAGTTCTATGTCATTATAACCAACTTACTTTGGTTAAGGCCCATTTCAACCAAAATTAAACTTTGTAGGTTAGAAATTATATTTTTTTGTTCTTAACATCAAGATATAAGGTTGAAATACTTTTCTTTATATTCACTCATTTTTTAAACACCATGTAAGAGCAAAGAGAATACCAATGTTGCCAAAACCATAAAGCCCATAGAATTAATACACCACCTCAACTTCTTTATGTTGATTGGCTTTATCAATGCATCTCCAAAATTTTGTAAAGTTTCAATTTTCTCTAGTATCACCCTTTCTCTATCATTTCATGAATAAAATGATATTGGACATCCATGAACTTCACCCTTTCATGAAAGGTCAAGTTTTTTTTCTTCAGATATTTGAAACTCTGACTAGCACAAATAAATCCAATAGCTCTATGACTCATCCATACATCTGGAAATAATATTTTTAGTTTGATGGTATTCTTATATGCATGATTAGTTTCCATTTACTAACATTTGTAGCATAGACAAAGTGACCATAACCTTGTTGAACATAGGTTGTCATTGATGTTAAAGGAGTTCAATGTGTCAAGGGTGTAAGGCTAAGCAGTACATGAATTATCATTATATTCTCCTTGCCACTTTGAGGTGCAAAGATTTGCAGAAATATATGTTACTAGTTATAGTTCTAGAAGTGTGTGTGAGTGTTATATGCTTGCAATATCATGCATTCATCTATTCACTATGATAGAGGTAATCCAAAAGTCTATATCGGAATGCTTCAACTTAGTTCTTAGGGCAAAGAGATTTATCTGACAATACAACAAAATTTCTTTTAGAAATGCAATTTGGCTTTGCGGTTTTAGAGGAGAGTATGTATACACTAGTTCTATCATATTCATGATGTTTTAGAGGATATGTTCAACATGCAAAAATATTATAGCGACAAAAGGTTATATGCATTTGGCTGTCAACCAGTTGGTGTTTAAGGCCTATATGTGGTAATGGGTAGTAGCATGTGGAATTCAAACCTTGCGTATGGTGTCAATATAGGACTTGATTAAGGTTCCTATGGTAGCACACGACATCATGTTCTTTTGGTGGAAAATGAAATTTGATTTTGGGCCGACTTGCTACATGTTTCATATAACTTGAATTTAGGTCCACCTTATGTCATCCTAGTAATTTGTGGGCCCCTAGATGACATAGAAGAAGTATTAATGCAATGTCATGCATATATTCATCAGTTCAATGGATGCACAATGTGAATTTAATGAAGTGTAGAAAGAAGAAATACAAAGAGATGATTATGAAGCTAGAGTTCTTCAATGTGAGTTGCATTTCAAGTGTGTGCCATTATCAGAAGATCATAAGAAGTGTGGAAGAGTGTTTGTGGCTAGTCCAAAAGTGTATGAGATGTCTTAGGCTACAATTGAAGACCCAAAATAATTATCTATGTAATATGGTAGGACTAGTGTTCTGCATGTTGTATTGATTCATTGGGGATTGGTGTCTCTAGTAGGTTGGTGCCTACAAAAAAAATAGGGGATTGGTGTCTCTGGTAGGTTGGTGCCTACTTCATATTATAAAATTCACTTGTATATTTCTATTTTGTGAGGTTAGATTTGGACAGTAGATTCAAACATCTATTCTCACCATGGTTTTTCCCACCTTGGGTTTCCATATATATTTGGTGTTCTTATGAAAAAATATTTGTGCTTATGTTGTTCCTAGATCATTAGTATCTACTTTGATTCATATTTCATTTCTGATACTTGCATTTGAGTTAAGAGCTTTAAATAGATTTGATCTATTGATTCATCCCCCTCTCAGTAGATCATGTGCCCTTCAAACCTATCACTTACTCATCCAACTAATAATACCACCAAATAAGTTGAACAGATAACTATTGGTGGATATTTTATTGTTGACATCTCCTACCTAATGTGAATCCATGAATGTTTATTAAGTACTAGTTCTCTATAAAATCACCATGATAAAAAACTAGATAATTTGGAGGTATCTCACAAATAATTAAGACTCTTAGCTACACCTTATTGATATTTTCTAATATTCGCCATAAAGGGAATCAAAATGTTGAACACTTTTGGAGATTGAGAGGGGGGTGAATTAGTCTACTCAAAACTTAACCCCTTCCAAAACTTGAAATTTTCAGCACAACTCAAACTCCCTTAGAAGATAAAGATAGAACATTAAGCAAATCGGTAATAGAGAGGATTATAGCAATTATAATCTTTTAGCAAACTTAACCAATGAAAGTAATAGCAATAAGCAAATTAGCAGCAAAGAGAATGAAATAGAGAACACACACATGCATTAGGAGACACTAGATTTATGTGGAAAACCTAATGAGGGAAAAACCACGATGAGAGTAAACTCACAATATAAGGCTCACTACCAAAAGACTTGCAAGAAGGCTCACTGCCTTAGAGAAAGATACAAAAAGGACTTGCAACACTCAATTACCAACCAACTCCAGGAGAAAGATACATGGACCTGATGAGATTCACTATCTTAGAGTAGGATACAATATGATTTAAAGAGAATTACAAAGAAAGCTAACACAACCCTCCATTGACAGAGGTGTTCAAGCACAATTGATCTTTCCTTTCACAATATTTAGCACTATCTTTGTTGGATATTCAATATGATTCACACATACACTTATTTGAACTTGTACACTTCTCCATCTCGTTACATTCAAAATGATCTTGCATTTATATCCATCACAACACTTCAATTCTTCAATTAGGCTAGCCAAGAAGAGAATAAACAATGAATATAGCTGGTTGGCCATAAAAAATATAAGGTTGTCCTATCCCAAAGATAGAGAGGACCTAAACAATATTATCACTTCTTTCAATATGATCCAAAATGATTTACATACAAGCACACATCAACCTAAGTCAACATCAAGGAAACGTGTGGATGAAACATTGAAGAACATAACTAGTCAACCCATAAACATATTTCAATTGAATTTACTTGATGCGGTCATAAAAGTGATAGGTCAGGACCCAAATCTATCATGACGCATCTTCCATTGCTAGCACAACCCCCCAAGCACATGACCCAAGCAAAGGAACAAGCCTTGTCAGTCGACTATCCATAGATAACCCTTAAAGCCAACTCAAGACATGATGCGACACCAAAGTGGACAATTAGCAACATGCAGATCACATAGGGATGTTATATGAACATCTAAAATCACTTCCATGTACTTCTTTCATATTGTCATGCAATTAACAACCACCGTAGATCAAATAGGTACAAAAAAAGTCTTTTCAAGAAACACAAGATACATAACTAGATGTTGTAACATTTGTAGAACAACTTGCGAACCACTTTAGTGTATGCGATTGGAATTGAGGCATTGCATAGGTGTTGTGAGAATATTCACCAAGCCGCAAGAGCAAAGACATCAATACAAAGAAATGGAAAGTATTTCCCATGCTAGTCTAGACAACTAGCAACACTGTCAACCTTTTGCAATTCACAAGAACCTCATTGGCAACACAAGTGGCCTGAAAAGATAGGAGCAAAATGTACACAAAAAATTGACATTGATTACCAAGCCACAAGACCATAACTACAACATCAGAGGAATGTAAAACATCCTCTTAGAATAAATTCAATGTAGCTTCCTGAACCAGAATCATTTGAGCAACTTACGAAGACCATAACTTCCTTTCAGCAACACATATATTATTAGGAACATCAGGAGAGAGAAAGAGACATAGAGTAGACCTTCAACAACATTTCTCCAACATTATTCATGCTTTTAATCCTCATCTAAATATGAAATAAAATTTGATGATAGTAATAATGCATTATATGAGCATCAACAACAATACTACTTTGATAAGGCATGACATCCAACCATGAACTTCTCCAACTCTCCTTTTCTTTGATAAGGCATGACATCTAGTCATGAAATTCTTCAGTTCTTCTCTTTTTTGATAAGGCATGACATACAACTATGAACTTCTTCAACTCTTCTCTTCTTTGATAAGGCATGACATCCAACCATGAACTTCAATTCTTCTTTGATGAGGCATGACATCCAACCATGAACTTCTTCAATTCTTCTTTGATGAGGCATGACATCCAACCAACAATCAATGTTGATAACATCTATCAACAATATCCTTAGTGTTAACATCAATGACAATCATCAGTGTTGATATCCATGACAACAACATAACCATCAGGACGGGTGCAAAAAGATGGGGGGCCAAATTGTGTCCAAATTTTAAAAAAATTCAAATAGCTCATAACGCGAGTGTGTTATAACACGCTCGTGTTATGGCTTGGTGTTCTGAGCCTAAGGCTTGACCACACCAAGCCTATTCCTCGCTTGTGTTATAACATGAGCACGAAATAACACACTCACATTATGAGCCATTAAAACAAAAAAAGGAAATCAAGCTCATTTGTGTTGTGACTATTTTTTTCTGCCCGCAACCAAAATACCTTCTTTTGCGTGCTCACATTCTAGGAGGAGTGAATAATTTTTTTCATCAATTTGTTGCTATTTCGTCACCAGGATGCCACCACATCGATAGGGAGGTTGAAGAGGTAAGGATTGTTTGTTTTTTGTTGTGAATTTGTTAGTTTTAGGTAGTTTTTAATATTCATTTTTTGAATTTGTAGGAGATGATAATGATCCTGGAAACCCTCTTCAAAACCCTCCTAAAAGTCCTCAACAAGCAGAGCAAAAACAACATGAAAAAAATCCTCAAGTTCAACAACCACAACAACAATCTCCTCCACCAATCCCTCAACATCCTCCTGGAACTCAACAAAATTTAATGAGTGAAATTGAAAACAATAAATTTTTTTTGAGGAGTTAATCACGAGGTTGAATGATCCAAATGGTTCAACCATAGAAAGAAAAACACTTGCAAATTCACTTAAAGAAATGTTAAAACATGTAGATGCAATCAACAAATAATTAAGTGGTTGGCAAGATAGGAGGCAGGCGACTAGGAATTTTTACCGGGATAAACTATCATATAAAGATGTAAAAGATCTAAAAATTATAAAATTAGATTTGTGCACATTATTCACACCCACACACAAATCAAAATATTAGCATCAATGCGAAGAGGTTTCCTATCCATTGGTGCCACTAGCAATAGATTAGGAAATTTTTTGGGGATAGGTGGTACATGGTTTTTGATCACCCACCATGCAACAATTGCGAAGTCCCACAATATTTCCTGAGGAAACTATACTGTGAGTTCATCTGGAACAAAATCTCAAATTATTTTGATATGAGGGACTTCCAGGGGAGAGGTGGGGGGTTAGCTCAAGATAGACCCGGTGTACAACAGGATCCTATCACTAGGTTGCCTCATGAGCACATCGTTATCCCTTCCATCACGAAGGAGAGTGCTAAGGTAGACACTTTGTAGGCCATCAACTCTTTGACCTAGAGTGTCATCCAACATGCCAACCCTATACTAAAACACCATTCAGGGGAGTCTTTGAGTGGTGGGCTTCAATCCCATTTGAGTCAGGCTTGCAGGGCAACTTGTTCATATGACCCCATAGACACTTAGGAGGCTGCTACACAGGATACATCTGCAGCTATGGAGATGGTGAGGGCAGCTGAAATTTTGAATGAGGGTTATGGCATCGATACTCAAGTAAATTTTAGCATGTTCATTGAATTTAATAAATATTAAATTTCAATTTTGAAATGCAAGATTAACTAATTTAGTTTTATGATTTTAATAAAATTTTAGGGGCATAGTGTTGATACTGGATACATCAGCCCTACACCTGCTTATTACTCCACTACATCTACCATTGAGGTATGTAACTAGTAAACAATTATAAATTTATTACATGTTAATAGCATTCTTATATGAATGGTATTCTAATATCTCATTTTGGATGTTGAATAGACTAATATTGGAGGTTTCATGAGAACACCTCCCAGTACCACTAGATTTAGATAAACCTACACGTAGGTAATAAAATAAAGAGTTTAACTAATGAATTGTACTCAATAGATTTGTGTAGTTTATATTCATATCGTTGATTACATTTCATTGCACATCTTTCAATCTCAAAGCATTACTTCACATTCCATAACTAATAACTAGATGATGATAGATGAAAAAATTTCAACTACATGATAGCTGTTTAGAAAGTCAACATAAGTAGTAATGCAATTACTTCACATAGCATAAGTAATAAGTAGGAGCAGCTTCCAATTGCATTTTCTTGTTATGGCATTCCATGAGACCACTTCTTACTAAGGCATCTTTTCAAACAATTCACTGCCTTGTGTATGCTATGGATGCTTGGAAGAAATATATGAAAGAATAATAGTAAGTAATAGAATAGACAAGGAAATGAGTTGTTTGAAAAAATGCCTCAAAGAAATGTGGTCTCATGGTGATGTCCATCACCATTCGACCCAATTTATTTGAGGCATTTTTTCAAAAAACTCACCACCTCTTCTATGCTACCACATTTTCCATACATGTCTACCAAAGCATTTTATCAAACAATTCATTTCCTTGCTGCTATGGATAAAATCCTAAAAAAGGTACTTTCCAACAAACTATGGATGCTTGGAAAAAATCTATCAAAGCATAATAGTAAGCAATAGCATAGAAAACACATTGATTAGTTTGAAAAAATTCCTCGAAGAAATGCGGTTTCATGGTGATGGAATGGCATTCCATCACCATGAGACCACATTTCTTTGAGGCATTTTTTCAAACAACTCATTTCCTTTTCTATGCTACCACATTTTCCATACATGTGTACTAAAGCATTTTATTTTAAACTAATCACTTCCTTACTGCTATGGATAAAATCCTAAAATAGGTGCTTTCCAACAAACTATGGATGCTTGGAAAAAATCTATCAAAGCATAATAGTAAGCAATATCATAGTCAAGGCAGTGAGTAGTATGAAAAAATTCCTTGAAGAAATGTGGTCTCATGGTGATGGAATGCCATTCATCACCATGAGACCACATTTATCTGAGGCATTTTTTCAAACAACTCACTGCCTGAAGAATAGAAACCAACCCTTTAGCCAAAATTCCCCTCCAAATTCTTTTCAAGGTCCTCATCCTCATCCTCAATTTACCAATCCATGGAACCTTCCACCTTTTATTCCACTTGTTCATGTCCCCACCCCTCCCTCTTCATGTCATGATCACCCTCCATCTCACAACCAAGACCACACTATACCATCAACCCCATCCTAACATAATACCATAGAGAAGGCAATGAATTGTTTGAAAAAAATGCCTCAAAGAAATGTGGTCTTATGGTTATGGAATTCCATGACACATTTGTTTGTAATGGCATTCCATCACCATGAGACCCCATTTATTTGAGGAATTTTTTCAAATAGTTCACTGCCTTCTCTATGCTACCATAGTTATCATACATGTCTACGAAAGCATTTTATCAAATGGTTCACCACCTTGCTGCTATGGGTAAAAGCCTAAAAACAAGTTCTTTCAAACAAGCTATGGATAGGGAAAATAGTAAGCATGATAGTCAGAAATATATAGTTTAATAAGTACTCAATTTAATTTTGTTCATTATCTCATACATTATAAGCCATGACGTGGATCACTATTGTAGTTTTTGTGATTGAATAATTTGTTGTTTTATTTTTTATATGTTGGAAGCAAATACACCTCTGAATGTTCATAAGGAAATGGAGCTTGGTGTTTCATCTGCTATAGAATCCTCGATGGCTCTCATGGAGGAGGTATGAGGCAGATTAATAAATTTCAATTTATATTGGTTTTTATAGCTATTAGTTAGTGAAAAATCAAACCATTATTGATTCATAGTTTAATTTCTCTTTGGATGGTTTCTATAGGGCTTTAGCACACCACAACATGGGCATGCAAATATTTCCCTCGAGGAGAGAGATTGTCTACTGGCGGTAAGTGATTGTTTTGTTAAATATATCATTTTTTATAATGTAATTTCTATATATCAATTTCTTTACTTCTTATTGTAACAAATAAAGCTTGACCAGGAACTAAACCCTAAGAGGAGCACCAAGAGAACTCAGCCTCATAATAAACGAGTGACAGAGCTATTTCCATCTGTCTAACAAGCAAAGGGAAATAATTTATTTCGAGAGGATGCAAAGCAATGAATTTTGATTCTATAGCCCTTTGTTGTATGCCTATATGGAATTTTTGTACATATTTTGTATTGGATATATTTGACATTGTATGCCTATATGGCATTCTCGTAAGCCTATATGGCTATTTTGTATATATTTTATACTTATATTGACATATATTGATGTATGCCTACATGGTTATATGGTTAATACAAATCTTTTTTATTGATGGTATCCATATTTGCATTATAAATCCATGGTTCAATAGATATGAGTTAAATGTATTCAAGTGTATACTTTACAACTTATGTGTATACTTTGTGACTTACATATATTCCAATGTATACATTGCGACTTACGTGTTTTCATGTGTATACCTTGTATTCATGCATATACTTTATATTAATTTGCGTATACTATGTATTCGTGTGTATACTTCAAGGCTTACGTGTTTTTGAGTACTTGTGCTTCCCTTATTCACATGTATGCTTGACTTATTCATGTGTATACTTATTAATTGGTTAGCCATAGCTTTGATAATTGTTGTCCTTCATGGTTTGTCTTGAATATTTATTGATTGATGCTAAACAACTTTATTAGTTGATGCTAAACAACTTCAATATTTCTAGGAATACTAGTAGAGTTACAAATTAAAAAATTGCACAAATTGGAAAGAAAAGATTAACTATAAATAAATGCACTGATTATTAACTTGATAATTGATTAAGAATGAGTATAATATATATCAATAGATGAGCCTTCTAGAATGACAATTTCCAACTAGAAAATAGGAAAACCATTCCCAATACTTTGAAAGCAATAATCCACCCAAAATTGCAATGAGAGAGGACTTATTTAAGATCCTTGAGCAATGTATTTCCTAATGCTCCCTTTTTCTTACATATTTCAATTCAATTTAATTCAAAGAGTTCCATCAAATTCTTTATCTAAAATAAAAAAAATGATTTCACTTGGTATTCCATGAGATTCACCAAGGGTGGAAAATCAGTCCACCTACAAAAATCTGGAAAATCAGAGGAAGATTTTGTGGAGTTGGATCTGTATTTCTGCCTCCTACAAGTCTCCGCTCCTAAAATTGTCAGATTCAGGTCTGAAAGTCACTTTTCCTTGATGATTTGACTTGAATGAAGAGGAGAAGAATTGGATGACTTTGAAATGAAATCTTCAATGATCCTCAAGCTTCCAAAGGACCTAATTCTGCATACAAACAAGACAAGAAGAGAAATTGTTGATAGTTAAGGAATGGGGGTTTGCCTTGGTCAAACCCCGTTTAGGTAATTAAACCAAATTGATGAAATAAAGGAATGAAGCATGTAAAATAGAAGTGATTACCTTGTAAATGATGATTGATCTTGGATGTCTGTAGCAATACATGTAAGATTTGTCCTTGAATGCTTTAGAATGCTAACTTGAAGATCCCTAATGAAGAAACCCCAACTTGCTTGACTTGAAATGAAATATTGATGGATGAATAATGAAGAATGAATGTGGATTATATGGTTGGGTGTAAAATGAGAATACAAACACTTATTTATAGTCAATTGTGCCTTAGTACCTGATTATAATACATCACAGGCCGACATAAAATGAAAATAAACTTTAAATTTCACCTTTTCTCGCTCAAGGGTCAAAATGGGGCCAGATAGGACTCATTCACCAAGCATGGCGAATGGGTCCCACTTGGATGGGACTCATTTTCCAGGCATGGCGAATGGGTCCCACAGGGGCCATTTCGACACCTATGAAGCTTAGGAGATAGGAAATAAGGTTTAGATTGCTATCTTGTCGGGTGTTTGATCAATTAAAGCCTCAAGATGCACAATATGGGTAAAATAGGACTTATTAGTGATGATGTAAATATTGAATAGGGCTTGGGACACATAAATCAATGTGAAAGTGTGATTAAATGCAATTTACAACACTAAAATTAGGTCCACATAGCCTAGAAATGCACAAGAACCAATGTGAATGTATAAATCACATAAAGGCCAGGAAGAAAGAGAAGATGTACTCACTTTGGGCCCATAGAACTTTGGATCATCTGCGGGGTGAGAAGGGCCAAAACATAAAGGAAAGGAAAAGAGTAACATACGCTAGTTGGCATGTACTCACAAAACACAAAAGTGGCTATGGGGAAAAGTCATGCCACTAGTTGGGCTTCCCACTCAACCATGCCAAAGCTATACCCATTCAATAAATTTAACAAGGTGCCACAAAGCCAAATAAATGTAAATGTCGGTTTAAGTTTTATGAGACAAGAAAAATAGGATGGCACCACATGCATGCAAGTTGTGTTATGCAAGGTGGCTGAATGATAATGCCATATGTAAAAATGTTATGTGTAATATGTTCAAAGGATTCTTGTTCAGTTTATGCAAGGTTAGTAACTTAGGGAAAACTGTGTCTAATGTCTCCAAAAGAGGACCAATCAAAGAATAGTAATATTCTAAGATAAATTGCACTTATGAAGGACATTACACCCAATGTCATGCACAAAGTGACAAACACATCACACAAACGACAAGGCTTTGCTAAGAATACAAATGAAATAATGGTAATGTATGCCCCCCACTTTAAAAGAATTTCTACACATCGTTCTATGAGAAATTACTTGAAGGTAAAGAAGAGAAGAAAATTCCAAAAAGAAAACAAGACATGAGAGCCAACTTGGAAAGCTCTATGCCAAGTCATATGTTTCGAAGTTAAGCTGCGACATGTCAAGGGAAATGAAAAGAAAGGGAGTATGTAATAGGAAAGTCAATATTAAGACATGTTGTCCACATCTCAAGCTTGCTCTTTATATGTTCATGAAAGGTTAACGAGTAGTCGAAAGAGACAATGACAAGTGACATACGAGGATAAGGCTTGCTAGCCCTTTGCTCCCCACTTAGTGTAGAACAAAGGTGAGCCTAAAGTGGATGACGGTATGCTGCCCCTTGCAATGGATGCAAGACATGCAATAGTGAGAATATGATTATCCTACAAATATTACATGGTAAGGAGCAACAAATAAGGTTATTGATGTGAATAAGGTAAAGTCTTGAAAGAGTCATGTGTGATAGTATTGATATTGAGTGAAGGGTTGTTGATCTCAATTAAACAACAATAACCAAGACCATGAGTTGTTTCTTGTGTGTTAAGTTCTATAGAGTTGCAGATGCCTTGCTCTTGAGCACCACAACCTTTTCTATTATACCCAAATTGTTTCATGAAGTCATATCCTTTTCCATAATGCTTTTTTAGTGTTGTGGAATCAGGTGGTTGTTCGTTGTTGTGTTTGTCAAGGATTTTTGGAGAGTTAGTGGTATTGTCTAGAGTAGTTGAGGGGGATGCTTTTGAAGAGCTATTCAAATTTTGTGTTGAGAGGATGGTTGGTTGTTCTTTTGTGTATGTGTTCGCCCATAAATGAGGGTGTGAATTCTAAGGATCCTCAATCATCACCACATAATTTCATATTGTTGTGTTTAATTTCAAGGGGATCTATGTTGGATGTTGGAATCAATGTTGTGAGAGGACTTGTAGCTCTATTTGCAAGATGCAAGCAATTTTTAGGCTCAGGATCAACATCAAGTTGATAAATTTTATTGTTATAGATATATTTCATGATATGGTGAAGGGTTGAAGGCACTGCATTCATCTCATGAATCCATGGTCGGCCTAAAAGGAGATTATATGAAAGTTCATAAGGCATGACATGGATAGGAGTTTACAAAGTGACCACTCCAACTGTAATGGGTAAAGTGATTACACCGAGCGATTGCTTTGTTATATTATCAAATCCTCAAATGGAAATGGAATAAGGTTTGATTTGTGATCTATCAACATCTAATTGATCAAGGAGAGTGACACTACACACATTAAGGGTATAACCATTATCTATGAGAGTGTGTTGAATACCTATGCGATGGAATTGAGAAATGATCATAAAGGCATCGTGTTGTTTTTGCAACTCTAAAGGAGGGAGCTCATGTTGGTGAAAAGTAATGCCAAGATTTGTTTGATTCATTGGATGGGTTAAAGCTGCCACATCATTTAGAGTTGTACTAGTAGGAAGTGCAATTTGTTGTAAGGCTGTTTGAAGAATATTATTGTAATGGGGTGAGGTCTGAAGTAAATCCCAAAGGGTTATTTTGGTAGGAGTATTCTTTAATTGTTCAATAAGATCATACTCCTTTGTGTGTGGGATGTAACGAGGAGCACTAGGTGGATTAGGTAAAGGTAATGATGGTGGAATTATTTGTGGTGGTTGTGGATTATTTCAAGTGTTATATGTATGAGCAACACTATTATCACAAGATTTCTATGATACATTGGTGTTAGGTTGATTAGAGAGATGAAGCGGATGTGAGGGTGGGTAGAGAAAAAATTTAGGTTTATTGGAAGGATGAAGTGGATGCGAAGGTGGGTAAAGGGTAAGTTTAGGTTTATTGGAAGGATGAAGTAGATGTGAAGGTGGGTAAAGGGTAAGTTTAGGTTTAGTGTATTGAGGTTGAATATTTTTAACATCCCTTAAGTGAAGTTCTTCATTGTCTTTGAAGGGTAGTTAGGGTTAGAAGGCAGATATCTTGATAGTTAAATGTAGATTTAATTAATAAACAAAGAAACTAAAACACACATAGAAGAAATTATAACACAAAGAATTTAACATGGTTCACCCAATCCGGGCTACATCCACCAAATCGCAGCCATCCAACGATTTTATTATCCAGTGCAAAAACCTATTACAATCTTGCGAATAATCATATTTTTCATCATACTGTAACCCCCATATGAACCCCTTTTAACAAGCTTAGAAGCTTCCATATTAGGGTTCTACAAAGTCGAGTTTTTTTCCTTTTTCGTTGATTTTTCCTTTTTTGGTGATGACGAGAACAAAGTAGGAGGAAATTTTTTAATGTGGGCTGCCACCCTCGAACCCCCGCCTAGGGCCCGGCCCGGCCCCAGACCCTGACGAGGATACATGTTAGGGTGTATAGTATAGCATGATCAGTCGCCACATACCAACAATATCCTCCCTAGGAGGAGAGTTCATAGGAGAACCACATGTTCATGACAAGTAAGGTTTGGTTCATCCAAAATAACTTCATCACAACTAAGGGGATTATTAATGGTTGATTGTGTTGGATGATTGATAGTGGGGAAACTAGGGGAAGGTTGTATTTGATTGTTGGTTGTTGCGAAGGTCACATTCTCATCTACTATACTAGGAGAGCTTGTAATATGGTCATCGAAGGTTGGAAAAGTAGCTTCATCACAAGTATGAGGAGGATCAATGAAGGAATTTTTTTGCTCAATATAGTGTTCCATAGGTGAAGGGGACAACTAAGATTGTCATGAATTTCATTGGTTATGTTTTCTAATAACATAGTATTTTCTTCACAACGAGGAGAGATACTAGGAGAAGGACAAATGGGATTATCATGATTATTTATGATTTCAGTGTTTTGTTTTAGAATTTCTTCCAAAATAGGAGAGGTAGGGAAAGGATCATAAAGAGGGTTGTTATAGACTTTAAAGAGTTGATTATTTAAGACCAACCTATCAACCTCATCATTTACAATCTCATGTTCCTCAAAGTTATCTGCACAAGGGAAATTAGGTAAGGTGATGTCTATGATTTCATTTTCTTGTACTAAAATATCTTCCCAAAGGGGATGAGAAGAAGGACAAACAAGATCCGCCTGATGCTCAATGATTGTATCTTCTTTCCCCAAGATACCTTCGTCACTAAAAGGAGAGGTATTGGGAGAAAAAAAATATGATCATCATGGTTATCTATGTATGTAGGAACTTCTATCACATCATCCACACAAAGAGGAAAGATAGGAGGGGGTGTAACACTTTCATTGGAATGGGCTAAAAGACTCATAATATTGACATGCACTGAAGAAAGGAAAATCATGCTGATTAACTAACATTTTGAAATAACAATCTATGCTAACTCAAAATGCAATGTAAAATGCTGAAATGAAATGCAATTTTCAAAGAGCAATTAATTTTAATATGAGAATGCAAATGTGAAAGTTAAGCTATGCATGAAATGAGCCAATTTATGCTAGTTTTGATGAAATGCATGCTACAAAAATGTAACTAATTGGTATAGGTAAGTTAAGGCACCAATCATAAGCCTAAAAAAAAGGTTCTGAATTCTGGAAAATGCTGTTTTAGGTGCCAGAAGGGACTGATTCGCCCAGGGTGGCGAATGAGTCCCAGTATGGACTTTTTTCAAACTTTTCAAAATTTTTAGACTGTTTCTTATGTTATCTAAGAGCCAATACACATACCTAAATAAAAAATACAGAATTTCAATGAATCTAAATGAATTTAAATGCAACAAATGCAACCTAAATGCACTTTTTTATGAATGCAAGTCTAGCATGCAAATCCTAAGGAAAATCCTAGTGCAAAATGAATGCAAAGCTAGATCTATGAAAAAGACACCAAATTAGAAAGTAAAAGTATTTGAAGAGTCAGGTTCACCAAAATGAAACATACATTTTAGGACCCGAAATGCTTGCTCTCTTCCTAAGTTTTTCACCTAGAAAGAGAGATTTAGATCCTAAAATTCTAGATGTTCATTCAAATAAGGACATGTGTGATGTGATGTGATGTAAACTAACTAAACTAAATGCAATTGATTGATTAAGATAATCTAAAATGAATGCAAAACTAAGATTTATGCTTTGTTTGAAAACACAGTGTGATATGTAGAGACTATGAAATATGAAGAGATAGAAAGAAATGGATGAAATCAGAGTGCACCTGGAGGCAGAATGATGTCACTGGAAGGTTTTGAAATGTCTTTGAAATTTTTTTAAATGACCACTGGGACTCATTTGCCAAGCATGGCGAATCAGTCCTGCTTTTGCTGAAATCTTCCGAAAACCTATTTCTAACTGTCGGGAGTTGAAATATCAAAAAATCAATTTTCAGGCCTACAGGTGGGACTCATTCACCAAGGGTGGAAAATCAGTCCACCTACAAAAATCTGGAAAATTAGAGGAAGATTCTGTGGAGTTGGATCTGTATTTCTGCCTCCTATAGGTCTCCGCTCCTAAAATTGTCAGATTCGGGTCTGAAAGTGACTTTTCCTTGATGATTTGACTTGAATGAAGAGGAGAAGACTTGGATGAATTTGAAATGAAATCTTCAATGATCCTCAAGCTTCCAAAGGACCTAAATCTGCATACAAACAAGACAAGAAGAGAAATTGTTGATTGTTAAGGAATGGGGGTTTGCCTTGGTCAAACCCCATTTAGGTAATTAAACCAAATTGATGAAATAAAGGAATGAAGCAAGTGAAATAGAAGTGATTACCTTGTAAATGATGATTGATCTTGTATGTCTGTAACAATACATGTAAGATTTGTCCTTGAATGCTTTAGAATGCTAACTTGAAAATCCCTAATGAAGAAACCCCAACTTGCTTGACTTGAAATGAAATATTGATGGATGAATAATGAAGAATGAATGTGGATTATATGGTTAGGTGTAAAATGAGGATAAAAACACTTATTTATAGTCAATTTTCCTTAGTACCTGACTATACTACATCATAGGCTGACATAAAGTGAAAATAAACTTTAAATTTCACCTTTTCTCGCTCAAGGGTCAAAATGGAGCCAAATAGGACTCATTCACCAAGCATGGTGAATGGGTCCCACCTGGATGGGACTCATTCACCAAACATGGAGAATGGGTCCCATAGGGGCCATTCTGACACCTATGAAGCTTAAGAGATAGGAAATAAGGTTTAGATTGCTATCTTGTCAGGTGTTTGATCAATTAAAGCCTCAGGATGCACAATATGGGTAAAATAGGACTTAATAGGGAACCATCTCCTCTCTACATCCCTGCGTGAATCAATGAAAACATCATAGCTCATTGATCCAACATCTCAAGTAAACATCATAATTGAGGAGATCATGCTAATTAATTTTTTTCATAAAGATGGGTATGATGCACCTGTGAGCACCATCCACACACATGATGAACTTTCCGTACCTCCTTTAGGTAGTATTGTTTTGTCAATTTTGGTTGGACCTAAATCTGTGAAGCTTCTGTTCGACATAATCCCTATATCTGAACTCTTTAAAGTGAAGTTGGGTATCCTCTAGTTAGTAGCTATGAATGCAGTACCCTTGGTTGTGCATAAATGTTTAAAATTTATCCACGAGGGTTTCGTGCATGTAATTCATGTCACCAGTTATAAACTACTAGTTGCCTATGGTAGTTACTCCTTGTATTACTCTTGGCCTACGTCTGTTGGTCCTCTTCTTCCTAGGAAGGACCTCTTGTATCAAACTTATCAGAATTACAAGAGAGGGCGCTTAACGCCGGGAGTGAGATACCCTCCATCACCTTATGTTGTTTCACATAATGCTTGCTTAAAAGCTGATAGTGATGCCACTAAGGTACGTAGAAGGTAAGAAGAGAAGCGGTCCCAAGATCCTCCTTCTTCCTTTTCTGTTTTTCATTCTGATGCTCCTTCTCGCCCTGTTGTGGTGCCATCAAATTCTGTGGTGCCCGCTTAGCGAAAGTCCAAGCATCCCGTGTTTGAGCTTCCTATTTTTCCCATGGAGCCTAGGCCTATTCGGTATAGAAGGAAGAAAGGTCCTTATGGGGAATCTTCTATGTCTCGACCTCCACGACCTCCTACCACTTCTACTTCCAAGGCAGTAAATGGGAAGAGGCCTGCTGTTGAGGTGTTACAACCAACTCCCACTGCCACTTCTCAACCCACTCCTGCTCCCATTCAAGAGCCTGTCCCTCTGCTGGAAATAGCTGTGGAGGACACTCCCATGGCTGAGTAGGAGCCTTCTTTTCACTCGCAACCTCTAGTATCTAGCTCAAAGAGTCATAGAAACCACCTTGCACACAAGCACAATCATCGGTGAAAGGCTCTCACGGCTAAGTAGGCCACCTTACAAAGGAAGGAAGAGGAGACAAGCACCTTTGTATTAGGGTCTCCTACTACATCCTCATCTCTCCTCCCATCTGCTTCCATTCAACTGAGCTCCACATCACTTCTAGCTTCCGCTATGAGTACGAATGTACCTAACCCTAAAAAGGTGCAGGTGTTCATCACTCCTTTGGTGGAGCCACCCTTGTTTATGTCCCTTCTAGATGTACTGCCTTTTCCAAAACCTGTAGAAATGATGAACACTTCGGTGGTATCTGCTATGGTTTTCTCTTCCTCTTCCTCCACACCTCTTGCCTCATCTGTGGGGATTTCATGTCCCTCGATGGAGTAGAAGGTGGAGAGTGGTCCTTCCAGCAACAAAGGACATAAGAGTAGTCTACCTCCAAAAGGCGGTCACGCACTGACTACTTGTATTTTAGAAATGAGACTAGTCTCGGTTTCCCCTGAGTTCGTCATCACTCCTGAGTCACTCGATGAGCCTAGCGGTGAACCTCATAAATAAATTTCTCCATCCGTTGAGGTATGAAATGGTGCTCTAGTGAAGTGCATGTTTAACTCTCTGGATGAAGTTCTAGCCTTGTCAGCGATCTTCGTGAAATCATTGACCATAGCTCCACAAGAGCCGAGTGGAGGAGACCTTATGGGGCCTTCTTCCTTAGCCCTTTTTGCTGGAGGGTTGGAAGCTCCTCCTCTTAACATCCCACCACTACAGGCTTATCCTCCTTCCCCTTATGATGATCTAGAATGGGAAGCAGATGACCTCTTGGTTGATCAGTGTTAGGGGGAGGCCTCTTCTTTATCTTTAGATTAGATGTGTGTGTGTGTTGTGATGTGTTCCCCCCATGATCGTGCTATGTGTTCCTAGATGAACCTTGTCACCCTTGTTGGTGCTTGGATACAGGAGTGGTTTTTGTGTCGTAAACCTTCTTCTATCTATATCATCATTCTTCCATGTTTGTGGTTGACTTTCGAAAAAATTGGGGATGATGCAAAGTGTTGAGGGAATTTAGGCTTCCTTCCATGTTAACCCAATTTTTTATTTTTACTTTGTTTTCTTATGAATTCTTTACATTCTGATATAGTAGGGGGTTAATGAAAGTTCATTTTATATATTATTATTATACTTATATATATATATATATATATGTATGAGCAATTCTGACCTTGAAATATCAGATCACCCCTGTGCCCTTTGTTTGTGATGTCTTGCTCTCTTTTAGCTTTTCTTTTATCTTTCTCTCTTCTTTGCTTAAGTTGTCCCTTTCACGTGTGACAACGCCATTTCTATAACACTTCAATTTTCAAAAAATGCATTTGTTTCCAACAAATCTTTTCTTGAGGATCTTTGGAAACTTTTTTTCAAAGAATCACATTCTTGACTTGAAACCCTAATGGAATGTGTTTCCTTCATCATGGGTTCATAAAGAAAGAGCTTGAGACCTTTCCTTCGAGGAGGGAGTAGCTTTGACCTTCCTCTCGCAAGGGGGAATTTTCTTCATTTTGAATTCCTTGATGAAGTGAACATCTTTCGAAAGGATTCCTTGACGATGGATCGATTTGAGAAAAAACATCTCTTCTATGCTTTCAAACAACACGTCCCTCAAAGTGGACCCCTTCTCTCTTCACGTCGGGTTCTTGAGGTACCCCTTTGAAAGTTTACCAATATATTGATGGTCTATGTGACTGTCCACTTGCTTGCGTGGCCACTTTTGAACATGTTTTATCTACGGGTAAACATGTCACTTTGCAGGTATGCTTGTAAATCCACTTTCTGGCTCTGCGGAGTCTCCCTTCATTGGGTTTCCTCCATGTGAGAGATCTTGGAGGACACCTTTCCTACAGGCCTACAGGCCTATAGGGTGCTTCTTTTGAGCTTCCTCCATGTGAGAGATCTTGGAGGTTGCTCCCTTACAGGTTTGTGGGTCTATAAGGAACTTTTTCTAGGTTTCCTTCATGTGAGAGATCTTGGAGGACACCTTCCCTATAGGTCTACAGGTCTATAGGGCACCTTTTCTGGGTTTCCTTTATGTGAGAGATATTGGAGGAAACCTTCCCTACAAGTTTGTGGGTCTGTAGGGTGCTTTTTCTGGTTTTCCTTCATGTGAGAGATCTTGGAGGATACCTTCCCTACAGGTTTGTTGGCCTATAGGAAATTTTTTTGGGGTTTCCTTCCCGTGAGAGATCTTGGGGGACACCTTCCTTGCAGGTCTATGGGCCTATGAGGCACTTACCTCTAAGGTATTCCTTCATTTGAGAGATCCTAGGGGTTACCTCCTTGTAGATCTGCGGGCCTATAAGATTCTTTCATTCTACAACTTCATAGTTCTATGGGGCTATGGAGTCCTTTGCCTACCCTACACTTTCAAGCTTGCTAGATTGCGGTATGCTTCCTTGATGGTTCATGTATAAATTTCTAACCCTATTCACTCTTCGATCTACTTTACCGAAGCACTCATTAGTATTCGTGCTCACTAAAGTGGGGGAAAAATGTATAGGAGTGAATCTGCACCCCTTATGCAAATTCCCATTTCGTACATCCTCACCTTAGAAAACCAAATCCGAAGGCGAAATTCCACATTAACTACCTGACTTCCTTCCACTTGGCATCTGTTTGTTGTGTCAGTAGAATTTTTTTTCTTCAGGGATGCCCACGTGGCTCGCAGAAGTCCACGTGACACACTTACGTCACTGAAGAATTCCTTCGTTTGAAGCTGGGAGAGGCATTACACTTCCTATTGGGAACAGTTTGTAACATCCCTCTTCTACCAACTGATCCTGAAAATGGTAGATTCTCTCTCTTCTCCTTCAAATTCTTCCATTATTCATTCAACTCATCTCTTTTTGGCAATCTTCAAGCATTCATTTCATCCTTCTTCACAGTTTCTCAACATTTCTAGCATTCTCAACACTCCATTGCAACAACACTCCATCAACTCCATGAAGCAAGTGTGAAACAAGCCATTGCAGTAGGGGCTTGAGGTTTTGCAACACCTTCCTTCATCACAGTTGAGGCTGTGGTGATTGTTCAAGCTCTCTTTCTCCATCATTGTCTAGTGAGTTCTTGGTGGAGGTGGTAATGTTTCACTCATCTCCTTTATGATTTGGTTGAGTAGCTATATATTGTTTTGTAGTGTTATTTGCATTCCTTGTTTCTTTACTTATTTATCATACATTTGTCTATTGTTGCTATTTGGCTATTCGTGGAGGTGGAAACACCAAATGGGGGCTTGATTGAGGCAAGACCCTATACAACCTGAACAAATTTCCCCTCTTTCTTGTGTATAGGTGGACGTTCCTTTGGAGCTAGCTGGCGAACAAGCGCTTTTGTGAGATTGTCTTTGTCACCCTAGTTCTTGTCTATTTACTTTATCATTTCAGTGTTTATTTTGTATACTTCCTCATCTCGTTTTTACCATCTAGATTGAACTAGCTAGGCTATTAGTAGGTCTTTTCGGCAGTCTTACTGTGTTCACTATTTTCTAGCCATATAGACACCAACGCACCTAAGAGACACTAGCGCACCGTGCTGACATCCCAGAACTATGCTTCCATCCTTGGATAGAGAGCTATATGAGGCATAGAAATGACTCCAAAAAGCCATCTCGCTTAGCCCAAACCAAAGTTTGAGTTTGAAGGGCTTTATAGTCCTCATCATTCTCATCCCTCACATCAAACACCCCTTTAGAGTGAGGTAAGTTAGGGAAGCCTTTCGCTCTTGGCTCTCTGTGACATGGGGCCTTGACATGGTTGGTCCCCCTCTCTTACAAATAGTCTTTAAACATTTTCATAGCATAATACTCAGTACAAAATGAATTGTTATGTTCTTGATCCATCACCATATAAACACGTCAAAAGTTGTATATGTCAACTTTTTGGAATATTATTTCTTGTATAGGAAATGGACTTGGGAGAAAGCTTTACAATTTATAATACAAATAAGAAATAGACTAAAGGGTGGAAAATTAATTTATCACACCAAATAATAAATGTACGTGATAGCATCACTTCTTTCTCTTAGACTCCAATTTTCAAGCATAGCAAATCATTTCAAATGAAAATGACAAAATGCTTCACAACCAAAGTTGTCAATTGAGGAAAAATAAAATGTTTCCAAGTTCCACCATTGTACGCATTTATAATTGGTTGTATATTGTTGTAAGTAAATGAGGATAATTAAAAAACCTCTTGCGCTTGCTAGAATTGAGGATGATCATATGATTTTTGTGTGGAAAACTCAAACTTCTCAATTGTCGTGTGAATGTTTCTCTTTTTGATTATTTTGCATGCCATCATAAGGGATCGAGCCGATTGAACATAGCTCAAAGTGAATCGACATGTTTGGGTGTGAAAGAGGACCATGCTTAGCGTAAAAATACCTATCGAGATGTGTTGGAACAACTCATTTGCTCACACAAGTTACAAAATGAAAGTTGCACCACTTTGCAACTTTACATTGCTTGCATTTGACACTTTTTCCATCAAGTGAAAATTGGACACCATGAGAAGATGACTGCGAGATAAAAATTGAGAGAGGTTATTGTAGAGGAGCCCAATGCAATCTCATAGGCTTAGACATAGAGTTTGTAAGAGTCACAGTTTTTGAGTAATAACCCATCAAAGATTGCAACCATTTTGCACTTTGGACCCTTAAGGGATCGAGCTGGTTGAATGTAGCTCAGAGTGATTTGACATGTTTGGGTGTGAAATAGGACCATTCCTAGCTTAAACATACCCATCCGGATGTGTTGGAATAGTTCATTTGGTCACATGAGTTGCAGAATAAAATTTGCACCACTTTGCAACTTTACACTACTTGTATTTGACACATTTTCCATCAAGTGAAAAATGAACACTACGGGAAAATGACTCTAAGATAACAAAAATCAAGAGAGGTTATTGTAGAGAGGCCCAAAAAAATCCCGTAGGTTCATATGGAGAGTTCTTCAGCATCACATTTTATGAGTAATAGCCCGTCAAAGATTGTTGCCCTTTTGCACTTTGGACCCTTAAGAGATTGAGTTGGTTGAATGTAGCTCAGAGAAATTCGGTGTGTTTGGGTGGAAAAGAGGACCATTCCTAGTGTAAATGTACCCATACAAACGTGTTGGAACAGTTCGTTTGGTCACATGAGTTGCAGAACAAAAGTTGCACCACTTTGAAACTTTACACTGCTTGCATTTGACACTTTTTCCATCAAGTGAAAACTAGACACCATGGGAAAATGACTCTGAGATAACAAAATATGAGAGAGGTTACTATAGAGGGGCCTAACGTGATCGCGTAGGCTCATACAAAGAGTTTGTAAGCATCACAGTTTCTGAGTAATATCCCATCAAAGATTGCTGTCCTTTTGCATTTTGGACCCTTAAGGGATAAAGTCGGTTGAATGTAGCTCAGAGTGATTTAGCATGTTTGGGTGTGAAAGAGGACCATGCCTAGCGTAAATGTACCCATGAGGACATGTTGGAATAGTGTTATCACAAGTTGTAGAATGAAAGTTGCACCACTTTGCAACTTTACACTGCTTGCATTTGACATGTTTTCCATCAAGTGAAAACTGGACACCACAAGAAGAGGACTCCGAGATAAAAAAAACTAAGAGAGATTATTGTAGAGGAGCCCAATGCGATCCTATATGCTCAGACAAAGAGTTCATAAGCATCACATTTTTTGAGTAATAGCTCATCAAAGATTGCATCCATTTTACACTTTGGACCCTTAAGGGATCGAGCCGGTTGAACGTAACTCAGAGTGATTCAACATGTTTGGGTGTGAAAGAGGACCATTCCTAGCTTAAATGTACCCATCTAGACGTGTTGGAATAGTTTGTTTGGTCACACGAGTTGCAGAACGTTGCACTACTTTGCAACTTTACACTACTTGCATTTGACACTTTTTCTATCAAGTGAAAATTGAACACCATGAGAAAATGACTCTGAGATAACAAAAAATGAGAGAGGTTATTGTAGAGAGGCCCAGCACAATCTTGTAGGCTTAGACAAAGAGTTCTTAAGCATCATGGTTTTTGAGTAATAGCCCGGGAAAGATTGTTTCCCTTTTGCAGTTTGGACCCTTAAGGGATCAGGTCGATTGAACGTAGCTCAGAGTGATTTAGCGTGTTTGGGTGCAAAAGAGGACCATTCCTAGTGTAAACGTACCCATACATATGTGTTGGAAAAGTTTGTTTGGTCACATGAGTTGCAGAACAAAATTTGCACCACTTTGCAACTTTACACTGCTTGCATTTGACACTTTTTCCATAGAGTGAAAACTAGACACCATAGAAAATGACTTTGAGATAACAAAAACTGAGAGAGGTTATTATAGAGGGGTCCAACAAAATCTTGTAGGATTAGATGAAGAGTTTTTAAGCATCATGGTTTTTGAGTAATAGCCCGTCAAAGATTGCTACTCTTTTGCACTTTGGACCCTTAAGGGATCAGGTCGATTGAACGTAGCTCAGAGAGATTTAACGTGTTTGGATGCAAAAGAGGATCATTCCTAGCATAAAAATACCCATTCAGATGCATTGGAATAGTCCATTTGGTCACACAAGTTGCAGAACGAAAGTTGCATCACTTTGCAACTTTACACTACTTGCATTTGACACTTTTTCCATCATGTTAAAATTGGACACCATGGGAAAATGACTCCGAGATAAGAAAAAATAAGAGAGGTTATTATATAGGGGCCTAACATGATCTCGTAGGCTCAGACAAAGAGTTTGTAAGCATCATAGTTTCCGAGTAATAGCCTGTCAAAGATTACTGCCCTTTTGCACTTTGGACCCTTAAGGGATCGAGTCGGTTGAATGTAGGTCGGAGTGATTCAACGTGTTTGGGTGAAAAATATGACCATTCCTAGTGTAAACGTACCCATATAGATGTGTTGGAATAGTCCGTTTGGTCATACGAGTTGCAGAACGAAAGTTGCACCACTTTGCAACTTTACACTGCTTGCATTTGACACTTTTTCCATCAAGTGAAAACTGGACACCACGGAAAATTGACTCCGAGCTAACAAAAATTGAGAGAGGTTATTGTAGAGGGGCCCGACACGATCCGATAGGGTTAGATGAAGAGTTCATAAGCATCATGGTTTTTGAGTAATAGCCCGTCAAATATTTCTTCCCTTTTGCACTTTGGACCCTTAATGGATCGAGCCGATTGAACATAGCTCAAAGTGATTTGGAATGTTTGGGTGTGAAAGAGAACAATTCCTAGCGTAAACGTACCCATCCAAAAATGTTGGAACAATCCATTTGGTTACATGAGTTGCAGAATGAAAGTTGCACCACTTTGCAACTTTACACTGCTTGTATTTGACACTTTTTCCATGAAGTGAAAACTGGACACCACGGGAAAAGGACTCTGAGATAACAAAAACTAAGAGAGGTTATTGTAGAGGGGCCCAATGTAATCTTGTAGGCTCATATGAAGAGTTTTTAAGCATCATGATTTCTTAGTAATAGCCCGTCAAAGATTGCTGCCCTTTTGCACTTTGGACCCTTAAGGGATCGAGCCGGTTGAATGTAGCTCAGAGTGATTCAACATGTTTGGGTGAGAAAGAAGACCATGCCTAGCATAAATGTACCCATCCAAATGTGTTGGAATAGTCTGTTTGGTCACATGAGTTGCAGAACAAAAGTTGCACCACTTTGCAACTTTACACTACTTGTAATTGACACTTTTTCCATCAAGTCAAAATTGGAGACCACAGAAAAATGACTCCGAGATAACAAAAATCAAGAGAGTTATTGTAGAGGTAACATATGTGATCCCGATGCCTTAGATGAAATGATCGTAGCTAACACGGTATCTAGGTAACAAGCTGTCAAAGATTGCTGCCCTTTTGCAATTTGGACTGTTAAGGGATTACATTGCATGAATTACAAATGTTTGAGGGCAGCAATAAATTTCAAAATTTGAGTAAATATCATTACAAATGTTTATTTGAATATACTATATGCTATATTAATATCGATATATAATCATTAAGTTGATTTGTTTTAATAAATTAAGTTTTTATAATAAGTTAGTCAATTGGTGCTAGTTATAATAGGGAGAGAATAAAAGAAGAAAAAGAATAATTAGTAACCATCAATGGTTATTAAACTCAATATATTAATAATATGATGTTTACAATACAATGAGATTTATTTGGCTGCCCTAATTCTTTTGTTTGTGCTACAATTGCCTAATATGCTTCATACACTATTCTGAAACCCAAGTGCTTGTACTTGTAGGAACAATGCCTTAGGTACTCCGTTCTCACAGATCTTTTACAATGTCATTCATAAATTCAAGATTCTCTTATAATGTATACATAATAGGTGCTCATGATGAGGTTAACTTCAAATTAATAACTTGAGATTCCCCCACTAAGCTTCACATGCTCTTTTATAATGGCTTCAAATCATAATTGAGATTTTTCAAGATCATCAAAATAAGGATGTTGCATTGCTTTTTTGGCTGAGATTCTCTTGGATGGCTCATAAATCAAAATTTTTTGCAAGGAGACACCAATCAATTTTTTAGTAGTTTACTACAAATAGGCAAAGTAAAAGAAGAAAAATACAGAGCATACAAAATGGAAATGAAATGAAAATAGATGGAAGACACTTACAGAACACAAATCCACACCATTTGGTTCGAAGTTGGGAACAACAAGGCTTAAATATTGATGCTTCCATTGAGGATAGGCATGCCAATCTCTCAAATTAGTCACTCCTAGCCATACATATGCACTGGGAGTTCTAAGATACCTATTGCACACAACAACCTCTCATGAATAGAACATGAATTAAATGTAACCAAAATATTACTTTCCAACCTTTTGGAAACTTGTAACCTATTATAAAAATGACACAATTTAATCTTCCACTTAGTTTACTAATCTATTGAGAATATCCGACATCATTTTTTTTGCATATTTTTGAGAGAAAATAAAATACCATTGAACTCTATATCCTTTGCCACAGTTCTAAACATAAAGTGTGTTGCATTTGCAAGTCTAATAACTTCATATCACCTACATACATGATATAAACATTAGATGATAGCATTGGCATCATATAAATTAATGTGCATACTTACAAATTAATCGAACAAACCATCCGAGTCTTCTCTACTCTTTATTGTGTCAAGTATTGCTTCATGGTCAAACTCATGGACCTTCCAAAAGGTCTTGTTCAAAGGTCTACCCCCATATTTGGTCAAATGAACATTGGATTCCACAACAAGGTTCGAGTAATAAAGAATCCTTTGATGTGTGTCAAAGTCCTGAAACAACCAATATTTAACACTCTTATGTGGGTACCTTCTAAGCCACGTTCCAGTAAAAACAACTAAGCTTGTAGGGTATTCAATGTTTTCTCCATCTATAACTAGGGCCTCCAATTTCTTTTTGGCCTCAACACAATGACACAAGTAATAGTCCATTCCCTCTTCATTGTCTTCATTTGCAATAACTGCACAAACATGCCCTCCATTGATATGTGCAACAAATCTCTTGAAATTAGTCAACATTACAAATACACTACAAAGTAAGATAATGATAGGAATTTTAATAACTAAGCAAGTAGATATATTACCTAGTTGAACTAGATATGATATGTGGTCAAATTCAACCGATGAATCCATCTGTGTTAGTTCCAATTTTTTCAGAGGGTGATATGTGTGAAGTGGGATAAGATAACTTAACGACCATTTCTCAACCCTCTCCTTTGATTCATAATCATCCTAGGCTTGCGTTGTACATGAAGAACAAGAGCATGCCATCTTTCATGTATTGATACTCCATGAACCTGCATCTGAGCTAAGGAAAGAGTGTAGCTCACTCGATCTTGTTAGTGTACAACAATCCTCATATGGTGCAATGTTAGTATCATCCATCAACCAAAAAAATATATGAACTGAAGACGTAGCTTCATTACTTGGACCCATCGAAGCATTACACCACTCAACGATTGATTTTTCATATGTATACTCTGCATTGTCTTTATACTTTAACTCTTCTCATGCTAATTCTCTTTTCACACATGATCTAACACCATCATGCTCCCCCTTTCCATGCTTGGCCTAAAAAAAGTTTCACATATACTGAACACCTGTAATGACGTGCATCCTACACAACTAGTAGAACATGTGCGAGTTCTTGAACTGTGCTACACAATTATCCGAGCATATTATATATTGACCATATGCTATGCCCCTTTGAGCCAATTACTATAGAAAATCTGGAAGCAACCTTGCACAAACTCTGGAGAATGTGTGCGATCATCACTAATATAAAAGTGATACTCCCTCAATACCTTCGTTTGGTCCTTTGTACTATCAACTGCATGAATGAATGCTACGTGCATAAATATTGAAACCTATGTGGAGTTGTAATATTGTGACTGCACCTCACACTGTGGCTATAGAGTGTAGTTCTCTGCAAAGTCGACCATTGAAGCTATGCTACCAATTAGGAAGGTTTCCTTGCATAGCTTGAACTATGTGTCCAACCGTTGACTCTATATATGGGTATGCCTTGCATACTCATACACTATATTGTCACAAAACATGGAAATAAAATGATACACCATACGCTGCAAGCCACCGCAACACTGACATGAACCATCCAATCATAGTTTCTTGTAGAACATCTGGCCATCCTCTATTTCACATAAATTTTTTGATAAGAAATATTTTGAAGATGTTGGTGAGGCTTGTATGCCACAATCCTACAAAACATCATTAGTATGCAAATCTAAACATATAGAACGATAAACATCATAATGGTTAGAGAATTCAATATGTAGTCTACAACAACAAGTAGTGTGTGTGTGATTTATCTTGACATAAAAAGGTTTAATCATTTCAAAATATCTTTGAAAAATTTGAATTTGAGGATAATCCTGTTGAAATTTACAAAAAAATTAGGTTTGAGTTGTATCCAAAAAATGCTTTGGATGTGGCTCACAGTTCCGACTACCGATTCTCCTTCTTACCACATCCCTTTGATTTAGAGATGGCCTTGTGTTATTCTTCCAATACTCTTCAATTATTGTTCTCAATGCTTCAACAACTTTTTTATCTTTTCGTGGTAGTCTCCATGAGAATTCCCATAATTCATTTGAATTGGTGCCCTCAATTCTTTGCCTCCTTTGAATGGATCTTGATAAAGTTTTTCTATTAATTCTCAATTGTTCACTCATCTTTCTAATGAGACAAGATATCTTTATTTAACTACTTATCAAAGTCGATGTAATGACACGTCGGGTGACATTACTATCCTTTGAGCGTGAGTTCTTACCCACAATCTCATAAGCATCCATTAGATTATTCACAATAGTTTTTTCACTTGAAGCATTCGATATTCTCAACCCAAGAGTGTTCATGATGTTTCTATACTTTATACCCCGCATCATTTCAACAAATAGTTGACATCTTGCGGTCTCATTTATCCTTTCAAAGAACAATTTCTAAATCTTATCAGCATATCTTCTATAAGTGTGTGTTGGAATCTTACCTTCCATTTATTGCAAAACATCCTCATCAATATTAATCAAATACTTTGGATTTCTACACAAAATTCTAGGTGGTGTTCTCCTAGGTACATACATATCAACATTTAGAATTTCATCAATATTTAAGTGAGGTGGGCTAGATTGTGTACCTTTGATCGAGGGTTGAATATATGGCATGCCTTGAGGTTCACATGGGGATGATGGCGTACCTTCTTCAAATCCGAGTGATGATGTACTATCAAATTGAGGTGTGGTGGATGGTGTCCCTTCATATTCACTTGTGGTAGATTGTGTCCTTCCATATTCACTTGCGGTAGATGGTGTCCCTCCATATTCACTTGTGGTATATGTTTTCCCTCCATATTCTCTTGTGCTTAATGGTGTCCCTTCCTCATCACTTGCAATAGAGGGTGTGTCTCCAACTATGGTATCCAATTCTATCTTAGCACGATGCTTTCGAATTAGTGCCCTTTGTGCCACCAATTCCTTTTCTCTTTTTGATGGTTGAGGTTCCTCTTCAATTGGCTTGTTTTCATTACTCATATCCAATTTATTCTTCTCACAATATGTCCTCATCCATTCTCTATGTTTTGCTTTATTGGTTTCATACTCTTCGTCTGTTGGTTTATTCCTTGTTCGTTTCCTTGACATGGCATATAATTTTACCTGTAGCATGGTAATGAGAAAAATATTAGTTCTTAAAAAATGAATCCATACAAATAAATGAAATATATGCCATTCAAGGCTTCATACAAAATACTTACAATCATCTTGTAGAAGAGTATTTTTAGCATAGAAAAAGGTCACATGAATTTTTCTGATGGAATGCCTTAAACAAATGTGGTAATGTGGCATGCTATGATTGCAAGATACACTCAAAATGGAAGCATGAACAAGGCATGTGAATTTTTTGACAATAATGTTTTCGTAGACATGTATGCAAAATGTGGTAGCTTTGACAAGCTAGTGAGGTCACTAGCTTGCCAATGTGGTAGGGTTGACAAGGTAGGGGCAGCGTATGCCTCATAGAAATGGGGTCTCACAGTGATGTACATCAAGGGAAATGTATGCCTCATAGAAATGGGGTCTCATGGTGATGTACATCACTATGAGACCCCATTTCTATGAGTCATACGCTGCCCCTACCTTGAAAACCCTACCGCATTGGCAAGCTAGTGAGCTCACTAGCTTGTCAATGCTACCACATTTTGCATACATTTCTATGAAAACATTATTGTAAAACAATTCAAATGCCTTGTCCATGCTTCTATTTTGAGCCTATCTTACAATCATGGCATGCCACATTACCACACTTTTTTAAGGAATTCCATTGGAAAAATCATGTGAGCATTGGCAAGCTAGTGAGCTCACAAGCTTGTCAATTCGGTAGGGTTGACAAGGTAGGGGCAGCGTGAAAAATGCCTCATAGAAATGGGGACTCACAATGATGTAAATAATCACTGTGAGTCCCCATTCGTATGAGGAATTTTTCACGCTGCCCCTACCTTGTCAACCCTACTGAATTGACAAGCTTGTGAGCTCATTAGCTTCACTGTGAGTCCCCATTTCTATGAGGCATTTTTTCATGCTGCCCCTACCTTGTCAACCCTACCGAATCGACAAGCTTGTGATCTCACTAGCTTGCCAATGTGGTAGGTTTGACAAGGTAGGGGTAGTGTATGCCTCATATAAATGGGGTCTCATGATGATGTATTACCGTGAGAGCCCATTTCTATGAGGCATACACTGCTCCTACCTTGTCAACCCTACCACAATGGCAAGCTAGTGATTTCACGAGCCTTTCAATGCTACCACATTTTGCATACATTTTTATGAAAAAATTATTGTCAAATAATTCAAATGCCTTGTCCATGCTTCTAGAGTTTCAAATGGAGGAGTTCTACCCAATATATGTATCCTTTTCTTCTTCTTTCTTCAAACTCAACAATTTGACTTTTTCAAAAGCTTGTTCCCCTCCAAACTTCAATTCTATATCACTCTTCAATGTAATTTAGACTTGAATTGATATTATATGCCTTTCAACATGAAAAATATATTATTTCATGCAAAAGTGGTGGAATGTGAAAAAAATGCATGCACACATCACAAAATCATCAAAAAGCTTTTTTTTGTCGGAACACGTGCAAAACCAGAAGAATATGCAAAATGTGGGCCTTGAGATCATGGGTATATTGGGTTTTTTTACCATTTTTAGAACAAGACAAAACACACTCACATTATAATGCGAGCGCGTTATGTCTTGTTAAAGTAATGGCCATATCTCTACTACTTCAAAATGCACTCGCGTTATGAGAAAGTTAATTTTATATAGGTTAATTTTCTCTCTTTCTCTCTATCCTCTACCCTCTACCCTTAAACCCTTAAACCATATACCCTCTATCCTCTATCTCTCCCCCACTCCCTCCCTCTCTATCTCTCAAGTCTCTCCCTCCTACCCCCTCTCCCTCTCTCAAGTTTATCTCTCTCACTCACTCCTTCTATCTCTCTCCCCTCTACCCTTAACCCTTAACCCTTAAACCCTCCACCCTTTATCTCTCTCCCAATCCCTCCATCCCTCTCTCTCTCTCAAGACTCTCCCTCCTATCCCCTCTCCCTCTCTCAAGTCTCTCTCTCTTACTCACTCACTTCTATCTCTCTCCACTCTACCCTTAAACCTTAAACCCTTAAACACTGTACCCTCTATCCCACTCACACTCTCTCTCTACCCTCTATCCCACTCAACCCAAAACACTAAACCCTCAACCCTAAACCCTTAAACCCTCTACCCTCAACCCTCAACCCTCAACCCTCAACCTTCAACCCTAAACCCTTAAACCCTAATCCCTCAACCCCTATAGCCTCTACCCTATACAATGGACTCTCAACCCTAATCACTCAACCCTATACACTCAACCCTCAACCCTCAAACCTCAACCCTTAATCCCTAAACCCTTAAAAACTCTACCATCTATCCTCTACCCTAAACCCTTAAACCATAATCCCTAAACCCATATACCCTCTACCCTATACAATGGACCCTCAACCCTAATCCCTCAACCCTATACCCTCAACCATCCACCATAAACCTTAAACCCTAAACCCTCAACCCTTAAACCCTATACCCTCAACCCTCAACCCTTAGCCCTTAAACCCTAAAACCTTAAACCCTCTACCCTCTACCCTCAACCCTCAACCCTCAACCCTCAACCCTCAACCCTCAACCCTCAACCCTCAACCCTAAACCCTTAAACCCTAATCTCTCAACCCCTATACCCTCTACCCTATACAATGGACCTTCAAACCTAATCCCTCAACCCTAAACCTTTATCCCTTAAACCCTAAACCATTAAACCCTCTACCCTCTACCCTCTACCCTAAACCATTAAACCATAATCCCTCAACCCTTATACCCTCTAACCTATACAATGGACCCTTAACCATAATCCCTCAACCCTATACCCTCAACCCTCAACCTTCAGCCCTTAAACCCTAAAAACTTAAGCCCTCTACCCTCTACCCTCTTCCCTCTACCCTCAACCCTCAACTCTCTACCCTAAACCCTTAAAACATAATCCCTCAACCCTATACTCTATACCTTGTACAATGGATCATCAACCCTAATCTCTCAACCCTCTACCCTAAATCCTAAACCCTCAACCCTCAACCCTTAAAATCTAAACCCTAAACCCTAAACCCTCAACCCTTAATCCCTTATCCCTCAACCCCTATACCCTCTACCCTATACAATAGACCCTCAACCCTATACCCCTATACCCTCTACCCTATACATTGGACCCTCAACCCTAATCCTTCAACCACGTACCCTCAAACCTACACCCTAAATACTCTACCCTCAACCCTCAACCATAAACCCTAAACCCTAAACCCTTAAACCTTATACCCTCTACCCTCAACCATCATCCCTCAACCCTATACCCTCAATCCTTAGCCCTTAAACCCTAAACCCTTAACCCTCTACCCTCTACCCTCTACCCTAAA
>VDFB02000017.1:295504783-295541294 GCA_007258455.2 Sequoia sempervirens
TGGACACATCTTGAAAAATGAAAAATTGAGTGTATTCCCCCTATTTTTTCACATGTATAGAATAAAGTCTTTGTAAAAATGTAATTTTTTCACATTTTGATGAATGGGTAAAAAATGAAATGAAGATACCATATGTATTTTTTCGACAAAAAATGGTGACACTAACAAAAGAAATTAAAGATCAAAACCTTAACATATTTGAAATATAGAAAAAATACATGGTTAGAAAGCTAAGAGAGAGCTTGATGTTATTGTGGTAGATTTTTGAAAACTTGATGGAGAGTACATTCAATATTTAGTCACTTTTTTATAATTTACAAAACTATTCCTTTAGGCATAAATATGCAAGCCCAACCCTTTGGTTTGGATTCCAAGGAAAATCCTATTGGATCTCTGTTGTGTTTATAGTTTGTCCTTGAAGACAAAATCCCTTTCAGTTAGTTCTCTTTGATAATTCGTCTCAGTTTGGATCCTTATGCTTTATTTTGGCACTTCTTTGATGTCTCTTGGATTTTACAAAAAGATATTTGTTATGATTCAAATTCATGGTGATGAGATCTCTGGTTCATGTTATGAATGCTATTTCTTTGACAGACAGAGTTTGTCAGATGGGTTCTTTGTTAGGATGGTTCTCCTTGCATACCACAGGTGTATTTCACATAATTACAAGCCTTTTGATTACATTCCTTGAACTCACATTTTTGAAGGCATTATAGTTACCTTGGTTCTGACATCTCATTTTTCTATTGGTATTGGTTGTTTCTCATTCGGGCTTACACATATCGGTGTGAGAATGGTAGGGTCTCCCTGATCCATTTTGAAATGTCTATGTTGCCTATCGACAAGAATTTCTGATGTCATGTCGATTGAATTTAACATACAGGAAGCTGTCGTCAAGACCTCTCTTTTGTTTCAGCGATAGAGAGTGATCCCTATCGGCAAGTGTTACACTGTCGGTATGTGGTCACAACGAAATTGGTATGTCACACCGATCGGAGATTAAATGGAAACACATTGGCAAGAGTTAAAGGCTTCGACAAAGGGTCATAGCGAATGTGCAATGTCACACTGACCGGTGGTGGATGGATGCATATTGGTAAGAGTCAGGGTCTTCGGCATGAGGTCTCGGTGAGTGACCTCCGGTCTCGTCGATGGAACACAAAAGGACTTTGTCGGCATAGGATCTGACTTGTCTCAGCGACTCAAAGTGGATAAATTTTTTCGGTATGACATAGTGTGCTCTCCGAGAGGTCTCCCCGACATTGATATGTCTCAGAGAATAGGTGTGAATTCGGGGTGTTTCGGTATGACTGAAATGATCTACAAGATGTCTCCCTGATGGTTTGAAGTCTCAACGACATGTATAGTACAGATGGACTCGTCGGCAAGAAAAACCATGTGTTACGGCGACTAATTTGTATCAAGTGGGCTTTCGGTAAAACAAAAGGTCTTCTATTTAAGGTCTCCCCAATTTTGAATTGTCTTAGCGAAAAACATAGGGATGTCTGACGGCGATAAAGTTGCCTTCAGCATAATGTTACATCGACGGAAATGAGAGTTTAGGGAAAAATTTTGTGATTATTCTTTTTGGCTGGGTATGGAACCCTAGCCTAGCTGCCATCATGAGAGTTTTAGTTTCTGTTGTTGTTGGCTATAACGGCTTTATCAGTGGTAAATGGAAGCTTTATTTGGTGCATTTCTGGTTGAAATATCAACAGTGGTTGATGGAGCCATGGGAGTTGCAGATTTGTCTGTGGTGGGCAGTTGTGCTTTTTAAGCAGTGAAATGATCACATATGTTTCAGATTTGTTGAGGTCGGCTCTTAGCTGGGTGAAATGGCTCTTGTATTGGTAAATCAATTTCACCTCGACTAATAATCTTGCTAGGTACAAGATGAAGATTTCTATTATAAACAACTTTGTTAACTTCAGTCTGAATATTCTTAGGTTGGTTGTTCAGCTGTTACTTCTGAAGACAGTTACTTTTCTAGCATTTAAATCAAAAATATGTATAAATAGAAGCAGAAAACTATGTTTTCTGTTCAATAGTTGTAACTCTGAGATTATCATTCCTTGGCTGTATGAAAATTTATGGATAAACTCTGCAATAAAATCTGAATAACAAGATGCAGAGATATTGTAAATTTCTTCTCTATATAATATTTTAGGGATTCAATTATTGAATCTTTAGGGTATTCTGTAGATGAGAAAACAGAGAGTTATGAGCTTAACTGAAAACAAAGAGATCCTCTGAGAAATGATTATTGTTCTGAAATATAATTTGAGGGGTTGGTGCTCCTTGAGATAGATATCTCTAAATGAGGGGTTGGTGCTCCTTGAGTGGGTGCTCAAAAATCAGCCTATAAGGCATTGTGAACAGTTGATTAAAAAGGTTAAGCCTGCAAGGCATTTCAGGAGTGGTTTTTATCCCCCAGGAGGGTTTTCCACTCAAAAAATCTTGTGTCTCTTTGTTCTTCTATGTGCTCAATGATTTTACTATGTTGTTGTTTCTGTTCACTGTTGGGATTATTACTTTTCTCAATTTTGTTTATGAATGATTACATTCAACTCATGAATGCATTAATTAGAGTAATATAGAGATTAAATCTGAGCTATGTTTTTGAATTTTTGAAAATTGGTCAAATCTGGTAAGACACTGATTCACCCCCCCTCTCAGTGTCATTTTAACTCCAACAATTGGTATCAGAGCGTAGGGTCCTCTAATAGGTTTTAATCACCTTGGATTGATCTTGGTCTTGGAGTTTGTTTTTTATGGGACATTCTCAAGACGGTGCCTCTGTAACCAGAGCTCCATTATTTGATGGAACAGATTATGTGTTTTGGAAAATCAGAATGGAAGCTTTTCTTATTTCTTTTGATGTTGATGTTTGGAGCATTGTTTTAAATGATTACAATGTTCCAGCCACTATTCCCACTGATCCTGCTGAAAAAAAGAGGTATGAAACAAATTCCAGAGCTAAGCATGCCCTCTTGCATGGGTTAACTAAAGATGTGTTCATTAAAGTCATGCATTGCAAATCTGCTCATGAAATCTGGGAAAAACTTGAAAATATATACCAAGGGAATGAGAAAGTCAAACTGTCAAAAATCATTACACTCAAACATCAGTTTGAGGAGATGAAAATGAAGGATGATGAAAAAGTGGCTGAATATTTCCTAAGAGTTGATGAAGTTGTCAATGCTATGAAAGGATTAGGAGAAGTAAAAGAGTTTGATGTGGTTACAAAGGTCATTAGAACCTTACCGATTAAATTTGAATATAAGGTATCAGCCCTTGAAGAAAAGAAACATTTTGATAAGCTTACCTTAGATAGTCTGCAAGGAATACTTACTACCAATGAAATGAGAACTAGCAAAAAAAACTCAACTGGAAAAGAAACTGCCTTTAACACTGAAAAGAAAGAAAAAGTCGAAGTCAGTGAATCAGAGTTGTTTGATTCTAAAGAATCCCATTTTGTTAGAAGACTTAGAAAGGGATCAAGAAAATATAAGGGAAAAATTCCCTTTAAATGTTTTAACTGTGGAAAAATAGGTCACTTTACTGCTAAGTGTCCCTATGATGATCAAATTTGTGACAACGAGACAACTGAAAAATAGCCTAAGAAGAAGGCCTTCAAACCTAAATGAAACTTCAATTTCAAAAAGAAGAAAAGTCTGTTTAGTAAGGATGAATCTGATATTGAGTCTGAAGATTCATCAGTTGAAGAAGATGAAACTTTGTTCATGACTAAAATTACTCAGCAAAATGATTCAAACACCATTGAAATTGAAGAAGGTGAAGTAGATCTTGAAAGTGAGCTAAAATGTGCTTTACAAGAGGTTAGAAAACTCAAAAAACAAGTTCTTGCTCAAGAACATAAACTAGATCAAGAAATGGTCTCTCTGAAAACTCAACTTGAAGAAGCTAAAAGAGTTGAGGACTATCTTCAAGTGACAGTAAGCTGCAAAGATCAAGAAATTCAAAAATTGGAACAAGAAGTAGTTTGTCTTAGGAAGGAAATTGAAAAATACGAAAGCACTCTAAAACTGAATGAGATGCTCAGCAAGCAGAAGATGTACAAAGATAAAACTGGTGTTGGTTTTGAAAAGGGTGAATGCTCAATTAACAATGCTAAACAAAACCCCTCTTCTGAAGTCAAACATTTAGGTTCAAATCACTCAAAATTTGGTAAGGATCATGTTCAGTCTTTAAGAGGTAATAGATCTTCATACAAATTCAATCCTTTCTTCTATGGTTATTGTTTTTTCTGCAACAAATTTGGCCATAAGGTGAGCACTTGCAGGCTTATGAATCCTAGAATACCCAGGCTTGGTCTTAGACAACACTATGGTTTTGTTAGATAGATCAGATGTTTTAAATGCAATGCTTTGGGACATTCTGTCAAACAGTGTAGAACTGATCTGCAATCTAAACAACAGAAAATTAAAAAGGTTTGGAAACCTAAGACTGTTAACAACATTGAGCAAACTATGTTGGTTCAAACTGCTTTTCATTCCAAGAAAAATGACTTATGGGTCCTGGACAGTGGATGTTCTAACCATATGACTGGCGACAAGGATAAGTTTATAAATCTTGAAGATTATGTAGGTGGTTATGTTAAGTTTGGTGATAACTCTGGTATTCAAATTAAAGGTAGAGGTTCACTTCTTCTGAATGAAGACACTCCTATCTATAATGTGTACTATGTGGAAGGTCCTATCTATAATGTGTACACAATCAATCTTCTAAGTGTTAGTCAAATCTGTGATAGTGGTTATCATGTTCTTTTCACTTCCAGGGATGTGAGATTAAGAACAAGCTTGGAAAAGCTATTGCAGCTAGAAGGAGGACAAAAGGAAATGTGTACAATCTTCTCGACACATCAAGCAATGACAATAATCAAGGTATGTGTCTAATGGGCCAAATTGATGAGAATTGGTTATGGCATAAAAGATTAGGACACATAAACTTTGAAAATCTGGTTAGAATCAGTAAAAATCAGAATGTTAGAGGTCTACCAGTTCTTAGCAAGCTAGAAAACTCTGTGTGCAAAGAATGTTTGAGTGGTAAACAGACTAAAATCAGCTTCAAAACAAAAGGACATTCTTCTTCAAAACCTTTACAGCTTGTGCATACTGATTTATGTGGACCAACTAGAACAAGGTCTATTAATGGTGAAAAGTACTTTATGCTATTTGTGGATGATTATACTAGAATGGTTTGGGTCACATTTCTTAAGCACAAATCAAAAGCCTTTGAAAGGTTTAAAATCTTTCGTAAATTGGTTGAGAAGGAATCTGATTTGAAACTTAAATGTTTGCAATCTGACAAAGGAGGTGAGTTCACCTCTCAAGAGTTTATTGATTACTGTGAACAACACGACATTAAAAGACAATATGCTGCCACAAAAACACCTCAACAAAATGGGGTAGTTGAACGTAAGAATAGAACTGTAAAATAAATGGCTAGAACCATGCTAGATGAAGCTAAGTTGTCTAATATGTATTGGAAAGAAGCTGTTCATACAATTGTATACATTTTGAATAGAGTGAAGCTTAGGGTGAAATCTAAACACACTCCTTATGAACTTTGGTATGGAAAAATTGCTTCTGTCAAACACTTTAAATTTTTTGGAAGTAAGTGTTTTATCAAGAAAGATGATGATAACCTTGGGAGATTTCAATCAAAGAGTGATGAGGGTATCTTTTTGGGATACTCAACTCACAACAAAGCTTATAAATGTCTTAACAAAAGGCTTAATAAGATTGTTAAAGTTGTTAATGTAAAATTTGATGAAAGACCACATTTGAATGCTGAATCTTTGCAAGATAATGAGGAAGAAGAACTTGAACTTGGAATAATTGAAGAAGGAGCTGAAACAACAAAGCCTATTGCTGAATCAACAAGCCCTAAAATTGAAAAAGCAAGTCTTGAAAAGGTTGCATCAAAAGCTCCTTCAAAAATTCTAGCTATATATCACCCCAAAGATTAGATTATTGGGGATAAAAATGCAGGAGTTCAAACTAGAAGAAAGGTTGCAGAATTTGATGAAAAGGCACAAATAACTTTCTATCTAGTTACTCTGTTTGAGCCTAAATTTTTTAATGAAGCTCTCACAGACTCATGTTGGCTTAATTCTATGCAGGAAGAAATTGATCAAATTGAGAAAAATCAGACTTGGGAGTTAGTCCCAAGACTAGATGACAAGAATGTCATTGGAGGCAAATGGATATACAAAAACAAGGTTGATGAAAATGGTAATGTTATTCGCAACAAAGAAAAATTTGTCTGCAAAGGCTATGCTCAACAAGAAGGTATTGATTTTGTTGAAACCTTTGCACCTGTTGCTAGACTAGAATCTATCAGAATATTCTTGGCTTATTCTGTTTACAAAAACTTTACTGTTTATCAAATGGATGTCAAAACTACGTTTTTAAATGGCTATTTAGATGAAGAGGTCTATGTTGAATAGCCTGGAGGATTTATTTGCAAATATAAGCCTGATCATGTTTACAGATTGAAAAAGGCCATCTATGGCTTAAAACAAGCACCTAGAGCTTGGTACTCTAGGCTGGACAGTCATTTGATTTCTAATGGTTTTGTTAGAGGAGGTGTAGACAACAATCTTTATGTTAAAACTGAAGGTTCTGATATTTTGGTTGTTGAAATTTACGTTGATGACACTATCTTTGGCTGCAATAATGTTACTTTGAGTAAAAAGTTTTCTCAGATAATGGAATCTGAGTTTGAAATGTCAATGTTAGGAGAATTAAATTTATTTATGGGTCTTCAAATCTCTCAATGTGAGAATGGAATATTTCTTTCTCAAACCAAATATGCTAGGGAGATGCTTAAGAAATTTAAAATGGATGAATGTCATCCTGTTAACACTCCAATGGCTATTGGATGCAAACTTACTAAAATTGATGATTCTCCTGATTCAAATCAAACAGAATATAGATCAATGATCAGAAGTCTTTTATATTTAACTGCCTCTAGACCTGACATTATGCAGGCAGTTTGCACTGTTGCACAGTTTCAGGCATCACCTAAAGAATCCCATGTCACTGCTGTTAAAAGGATTTTTAAATATATTCAGGGCACTCTTGATTATGGTCTTTGGTATCCTAGAAGTAATGATTTCTCTTTGATTGCTTATACTGATGCTGACTGGGCTGGTTGTTTGGATGATAGGAAAAGCACCAGTGGTGCTAGATTCTTTCTTGGTGATTGTTTAGTGGCATGGCACAACAAGAAACAAGTATCTGTTTCTCTTTCTACTGCTGAAGCAAAATACATTGCTGCCACTTCATGCTGTACTCAAGTTCTTTGGATGAGCCAAACTCTATCTGATATGGGTATTGCAATTCCTAAACCTATTTCAATTCTCTGTAATAACACAAGTGCGATAAATATCTCCAAAAATCTTGTTATGCACTCTCGAACTAAACATATTGCTATCAAGTTTCATTTTTTGAGAGAAAAGGTACTAGCTAATGAAGTATGTTTACATTTTGTTGGATCACAAGATTAGGTGGCTGATATTTTTACTAAGCCCTTAGCTAAAGAGTTATTTGAAAGGTTGAGACTTCGATTGGGAGTTATCTCTCAATATTTACTTCTCTGATTTTACAAGCATTGGCTTAGGGGGAGCATATTATCTATTTTGATTCACTTACAGCTCTCCTACAATCTTGGTTGCTGCACTGTTACTCTTTTTGCAGCTATTTTTCATGATATTTTGGTTGGCTTCTCAGTTGTGTTTCATGGCAATGCACATTCTTCTCTTCTATTCTTTGTCATTGAGGCAAAAAGGGGGAGAGTCATTTGTGTTTTTCCATCAAGGACAAAGGGGGAGTTTGTTGGATCTTTGTTGTGTTTATAGTTTGTCCTTGATGACAAAATCTCTTTCAGTTAGTTCTCTTTGATAATCCATCTCAGTTTGGATCCTTATGCTTTATTTTGGCACTTCTTTGATGTCTCTTGGCTTTTACAGAAAGATATTTTTTATGATTCAAATTCATGGCGATGAGATCTCTGGTTCATGTTATGAATGCTATTTCTTTGACTGATAGAGTTTGTCAGATGGGTTCTTTGTCAGGATGGTTCTCCTTGCATACCACTGGTGTATTTCACATAATTACAAGCCTTTTGATTACATTCCTTGAACTCACATTTTTGAAGGCATTACAGTTACCTTGGTTCTGACATCTCATTTGTCTAATGGTATTGGTTGTTTCTCATTCAGGCTTACACATATCGGCGTGAGAATGGTAGGGTCTCCCCGATCCATTTTGAAATGTCTATGTTGCCTATTGGCAAGAATTTCTGATGTCATGTCAATTGAATTTAACATACAGGTAGCTATCGGCAATACCTCTCTTTTTTTTCAGTAACAAAGAGTGATCCCTATCGACAAGTGTTACACCGTCGGTATGTGGTCACATCAAAATTGGTATGTCACACCAATTAGAGATTAAATGGAAACACATCGGAAAGAGTTTAAGGCTTTGACAAAGGGTCATAGCGAATGTGCAATGTCACACCGACCGGTGGTGGATGGATGCGTATCGGTAAGATTCAGGGTCTTCGGCGTGAGGTCTTGGCGAGTGACCTCCAGTCTCGCCGATGGAACACAAAAGGACTTTGTTGGCATAGGATATGACTTGTCTCAGCGACTTAGAGTGGATAAAGTTTTTTGATATGACATAGTGTGCTCTTCGAGAGGTCTCCCCGACATTGATATGTCTCGGAGAACAGGTGTGAATTCGGGGTGTTTCGGTATGACTGAAACGATCTACAAGATGTCTCCCCGATGGTTTGAAGTCTCAGCGACATGTATAGTACAAATGGACTCATTGGCAAGAAAAACCATGCGTCACGGTGACTAATGTGTATCAAGTGGGCTTTCGGTAAAAAAAAAAGGTATTCTATATAAGGTCTCCCCGATTTTGAATTGTCTTAGCGACAAACATAGGGATGTCTGACGGCAATAAAGTTGCCTTCAGCATAACGTTACATCGACATAAATGAGAGTTTAGGGAAAATTTTCGTGATTATTCTTTTTGGCTGGGTATGGAACCCTAGCCTGCCTGCCATCATGAGAGTTTTAGTTTCTGTTGTTTCTAGCTATAACAACTTTATCAGTGGTATATGGAAGCTTTATTTGGTGCATTTCTGGTTGAAAGCTCAACAGTGGTTGATGGAGCCATGGGAGTTGCAGATTTGTCTATGGTGGGTAGTTGTGCTTTTTAAGCAGTGAAATGATCACATACGCTTCAGATTTGTTGAGGTCGGCTCTTAGCTAGATGAAACGACTCTTGTATTGGGAAATCAATTTCACCTCAACTAATAATCTTGCTAGGTACAAGATGAAGATTTCTATTATAAACAGCTTTGTTAACTTCATTCTAAATATTCTCAGGTTGGTTGTTCAACCGTTAGTTTTGAAGACAGTTACTTTTCTGGCATTTAAATAAAAAAGATGTATAAATAGAAGCATAAAACTATGTTTTTTGTTTGGTAGTTGTAACTCTGAGATTATCATTCCTTGGCTGTATGAAAATTTATGGATAAACTCTGCAATAAAATCTGAATAACAAGATGCAAAGATATTGTAAATTTCTTCTCTATATAATATTTTAGGGATTCAATTATTGAATCTTTAGGGTATTCTGTAGACGAGAAAACAGAGTTATGAGCTTAACTAAAAACAAAGAGATCCTCTGAGAAATGATTATTGTTCTGAAATATAATTTAAGGGGTCGGTGCTCCTTGAGATAGATATCTCTAAACGAGGGGTTGGTGCTCCTTGAGTGGGTGCTCAAAAATCAGCCTATAAGGCATTGTGAATAGTTGATTAAAAAGGTTAAGCCTGCAAGGCATTTCGGCAGTGGTTTTTATACCCCAGGAGGGTTTTCCACTCGAAAAAATCTTGTGTCTCTTTGTTCTTTTGTGTGCTCACTGATTTACTGTGTTGTTGTTGTTGTTTCTGTTCATTGGTGGGATTATTACTTTTCTCAATTCTGTTTATGAATGATTACATTCAACTCATGAATGCATTAATCAGAGTAATATAGAGATCAAATATGAGCTATGTTTTTGAATTTTTGAAAATTGGTCAAATCTGGTAAGACACTGATTCACCCCCCCCTCTTAGTGTCATTTTAACTACAACAAATCCAACCATATGGGTTGACAATACTCAAAAGTAGATACAAATGTGAGTGTGTTATAACATTCTCAAATTATAACACACTCATGTTATATAACATGCTTGAATTTGTCTAAAGCAAAAATATATTTCTCTCCTACTCCTTTCCCTCTATCTTCATCTCTATCTCTATCTTACTCTCTTCCTCTCTCTCCCCATCTCTCTCTTCATAGACCTCTATATCTATATATTTATTTCCCTCTCTATCTCTCTCTATATTTCTCCTTCTATCTCCCCCTGTCTTTATCTTTATTGTATTATCTCTCCATATCTCTCTCCCTCCTTATATCTATATCTCCCTCCCTTTGTCTCTTTTTCTACAACTTTCTCTTTCTTTCTCTTCCAATATTTTCTTGTCGCGTCTTTCTCTCTCTCTCTCTCTCCATCTCTATTTTTCTATCTCTAATTCTCTCTATCTCATCCTTTCTACTTCATGTCTCTTTATATCTCTCTCTCTCCCCCTCTATATATTTTTATCTCTCTCCATTTCTATTTGTTTATTTGTACACCTATCTCACCCTCTCTCTCCTCATATTTCCCTTTCTCTCCCCATAATTCTATATCTATCATTTCTTCTCTCCTCTCTATCTCTACTTTTTTTTTAATCTCTAGACCTATATATCCACCCTCTCTATCTCTATCTTTGTCTCTATCTCTATCTTTGGCTTTATCTCTTTTCCTCCCTCCATATCCCCCCCTCTCTATCTCTACCTCTCCATCTTTCTCTTCCCATATTTTTTTATCTCTCTTTCTCTCTATATATCTCCCTCTCCCCATCTATATTTTTCTATCTCTACTTCTCTCTATCTCGCCTCTCTCTCCCCCTATCCCTGTATATATTTATCTATATCTCTCCCTCCAACCCTCTCTCCCTCTCCATCTCTCCCTCTCCCTCTCCTCTTTCCCTCTCACCCCTACTCCATCTCTCTCCCTCTTTAGACCTAAATCTCTACCTATATTTCCCATTTTGTCCCTCCCTCTCTCTTTATCTTCCCCTTTATATTTCTACCTCTCTCTCTTTCTATTACCATATTTACATATATCCTCCTCTTTATCTCTTCCTCTCTATCTTTCCCATTATCCATCGCTATTTTTTTATTTCTACTTCTCTCTATCTCACCCTAAAATTCTCTCTTCTTATCCCTCTCTATCTCTCTCTCCATCTTCCTCTCTATATATTGAGTTATCTCTACTCCTCTCACTTTCTCTCTCCCTCTCTAAACCTTTCCCTCCCTCCCACCCTCTATATTCCCCTCTCTTCCCATTTTTCCCTCTCTCCTCCCTCTCTCTATCTCACCCTTTATCTCTCCCTACCCTTGTTTATCTCTTATATTTAGCCCTCTTTCTAAAATATCATTTTCTCTCCCTTTCTCCACCTCTATCATTCAGTCTCCTCCCTCTATCTCTCCTCTTCTCTCTCACTTCCTCCATCCCTCTCTCTCTCTCACTCTATTTCAACCTCTATATCTCTCTATCTTTTCCTTTGTTTCTCCCCCTCTTCATATCTACCTATCTATCTCCATATTGATCTCTCTCTATCCCTCTTCATATCTACCTATCTATCTCCATATTGATGTGCTTTTGGAGGAGTAATTTTTGACTCATCCCTATCCTAAACCCTAGGATACCATGAATGACATTGAAGAGAATTTCCCTCCCTTCATTCTTACTTAAAATACTAAGGACAAAGACAATGCTACCATAAAGAAACTATAGGCGAAGGTGATCAAGCTAGAGAAACTTGTGTCTAATAGCTATAATGATATAATTTATTATCTATAAAATACCTTACCCAAGATTATAATGCTTACATAGGGAATTATGCACAAGTGGATGATTGGTATTGTCTCTAGCCATACTAAGATCAACAAATAGAAGAAGAAACAAGAAAAATAAGACGATGAGGAGATGATGAATGATAATAATGATGATGAGAAGAAGGATATGAAGGATTGGGAAATGTCCCTCAATGCACTCCTTTAAGACTAGAGCTTGATTTGCTAGCTAGGCTTCTATGGTTTTTGTTCGTTCTCAGTATTTTCTTTTATTTTGTTGTTTTGTTGGGCTTGTGTGCCTTTTATATTTTTTTGGGCCTCTATTTAGACCTCTTGTTGTTTCTATTGAATGCACATAAGAAAATTGAGAGGGGGGTGAATCAATTGTACGTTAAAACTTAAAAACCCTTATAAACATTTAGATCCACATCAACTTAATTAACCCTTAATATGTTAGAATGATTTAGCATGAAAGAAAATAATAGAAAATTGAAAGAAAACAACACCATGCATAATAGAACACCAGATTTACATGGAAAAACTAAGAAGGGAAAAACCACGGTGATGATTAGCTCACAATATAAAGTAATTGTAACACAAAATATAATAGGCTCACTGTCAGAGGGCTCACTACCCAAAAGAAAGAAGGGATAACTACCAAAGGCTCATTGCCATATTACAAAAAAGAAGAAAGAAGAATGTTATAGTGAGAAATCCATCTCAATGCAATATAAAAGATCTACCAGATTGTATATACCTTCTTCTCACTACTTCTAGTGGTGTAACTCATTAAGCTCGCACTACACTTCATAAATTCATACTTCACAACTCTATAATTCACATCACACATGACAATGACACAATTATCCATCAAATCATCACTTATTTGTACCTTCTTCAACCTTGAAAACATTCTCCAAGGTCGACTATGCACCTTAACTATGCAAATTCAAATTAGGTCAGTACTAAGCATTCTCGTGGTGGAAAGGAATGAAAGTGTACCACAACACATCTTAACTTGAACCCAAAAAATACATATACACCACACCACGCTTCCAATTTTTTTGAGGAAAATCCATAATTAGTGTAAACACCCAAGGTTGGACAAACTAGTGTAAGGACCATTAACATTTAAGTACACGCTTCCTCAAATCCAAAGATGACTCGTAAACCATACAAAGCACTTGAATACAATCTGAAATATTCCATGAACACCCTAAAATCCAACAAATTCCTTCACAACAACTTTCACTTGAAGAATGTACACACCTAGTACACTCAGACAACCTTCCATACACTGTAACTCAAGAAATCAACTTTTTAATCACCAAACCATGAAAAAATTTGACTATATGTAGATATGATCATTATCAACACACTTCTAGAACTACAATCTACTAAAAACAAAACTATGGAGAAATTTGAAGCAAAACCATTTCTCCCAGACACCACTGCAACATATAATTCACACATTGGTGATCACAACTCTCTTTGCATGATTATCCAAACCAAGAAATTCTAGATATAGAACCTCTGAACACTTTTGACCAACATATCTGAACAACACAAGTAGATCTTCAAGATAGAAGAAATGTAAACCAAAAACAGAACACCACACTGTACACAAGAACACCTCTACAACACACTATTTTCCTCTTTTATTCAAATTTTCTCAAAAACACTTGGAAACCAAGCACTAGAGACACATAATCATCATCTTAAACACTTCATTATCATTACTAAACCAATGAAATCCACCAATAGAAGCTTATTAAAGCAACACTATAGGTTGAGACCAGTAGCACTTACTAATGATAATATAATGAAACTAATCAAAGCATCAACACAACCAACCATCAATGACAACACAACCAACCATCAATGACAACACAACCAACCATCAATGACAACACAATCATAATACTGCGACAATCTACCCCAAGATTTTTGACATCAATGACAACACCAACTACTCATAATTGCAACAGTCTCCCCCTTTGTCATTGATGGCAACACATGATGTAAAAAACCATCAACAACAACAAACAACTTTGATCATACTGCTCCATATCATCTCTTTCTCTTTCTTTCTCCCCCTTACATCATACTCTCCTTTTCCACATTACTCTCTCTCCTTTTTACAACTAAACATTTTTTTTCACATTGCTTTCTCTTCTCCCCCTTTTAACATTTGAGAATTTTGAGTCATTTCTAAGATATTTTCTTTGGTGAGTTCTTCATCGTAGTCCTCCTCTATATATCCATGTTGTCCTTTAGTGGGTTGGTTTCCATGTTGAGAGATCAGATTTTTATGTCCAAGATGTACATTTGGTTGTGGTGGAGGATTAAAATTTTGTGATTAAGGATTTGCATTTGGTTGTTGAGGGGTAGGGTACCTAGGAGGAATAGTGTTAGAGGGGAATCCCCATGTCATTACAGTTGTAGTTTCAATGTTTGTTGTCTGAACATTTATGGTGTTTGGAACATTTGAACTGCTAGGTTTGGCTGCCATTTTCTTTTGTGTTGTGATCTTGTTGTTGTTATAAAAATACCAAAAGACCTAAAGGATTAAAATGATTGAGATGATAGGTATGTGATGATGTTATTTTGGATTTTAATTTCAAAGTGGCTTTCAAAGGATGTGTTGATAAGTATTTTGGATAAAAGGATGATGTTCAAGTTGATTTCGGATTGGATGGTTAACCTTTGGACAAAAAGATAATAAATTTGATTTATATTTTTATGTTCAAGGATGATGGGATTTTATGGTCAACCATTTAGACAAAAGGATGATGACAATATTGATTGGATTTTGCTAGATCTCAAGATGTTGATGAAATATTTGTGTTGATGTCTTTGCTTGGACTAGACTTATGAGTACAAGCAAAGAGAGATATTGGTGATTTGTAAACCTAGGAGGGAGATAGTTATGCTAAGTTAACAAGCTCAAAAGACGAGGATAAATGAGATCAAAAGATACTAGCAATACGATATGTTTGATGTTTGATATGTCAATGTCCAAAAGGTTGATTTGATGTTTTTCCAAAAGAATGTTGAGGATGGTCTCATAAGATTGATGTTGATTGAGTTTATTGATGTCTAAGGATGTTTGATAGGTTTGATGTTTTTGTCCAAAAGGTTATGTTGACGTTTCCTAAAAAACCAAGTTGAAAGGATAGTTGTGATGTTTGAATATGAAAAGGACTATTATGACACATGTTTTTCAGTTCTAGGATGAGAGGTTATGATAGTTTTAAGATTAGAGAAATTATAGGTCTCAGAAGGATAATTGTTATAGAAAAACATGGTAGTTTAGGTAAATGTGTCACACTAGGAAAATGTGACAATGTAGGAAAAATCAACAATATGCAGAGAGTAGATGCAACAATTTGTGCAAAAGTGGTAATGTGATGACATGAAAATGCAACAATTTAGACAAGCGTGGCACTTCATAGAAAAAGTTCTAATAGAGTAAAACAAAGGAAGATGTGGAAAGCATGCAATAGTAGTGAATTACATGATATAAGTAGTGTAATAAATGTGGAAATGTGTGCAAAAGAAGTGATGTTCCAAAGTAGAAGTGAAAATTTATGTAAAAGTAAAGCTATGATAGGAAAGTACGCCCGTTTTTGTGACTATTTTTGTGTTTCATGAATGTTTTTGGAAAATTTGATGTGTCAAAGTTTGAGTTTATGTTTTGAAAGAAAGTGATATGAACATTAAACACAAAAGTTAGGAATGACTCCAAGGTAATATGATATTCTTGTAAGATTTCTCTCACAAAGCTCACTAGTATAGATCAATTGAGAACAAGATACTCACAACCTAGCTAGTATTAAAGGTTATCTAACTATAGTAGGCTCACCACATTTGCATGTTAATCCGAATCCAATGAATGGGTAAGTAGGGTATACCAAGGCCATGTACCACCTTGAAACCCTTCACCTTGAAAGGACTAGGTCCTAACAAGACACCTTATCACCTCAACCAAGGACCGTACATGTTGAGTAACTTCATGTGACAATGCTATCACGTTGCACCATTATAGATATATGACCAATAGGTCTTGATTCTAATACAATTGGTTCATAGTGGGTAGAACTTTGTGAAAACCACGACACACACCAACAGAAGATCAAAATATCTTGTTAGAGTAAATTACATTTACTGTCTTAAGTTTTAACTTAGACATAATAATGAATTTATTAATTCAGGTAGTTTTTCCTGTGTTGGGAAGTTTCTCACCTGTCAGCCACCTTTCATGCCTTTTTAAGGCACTTTGTACATTGTGTAAATCATCTCATATTTTTCATTATCTCTTCTGGTGAAATAGCTTGTGTGCTTCTCTCACTCATTCATAAAGGTTTATGGTAGATGTTTCTCCTGGGTTATTCACTCTAACATGGTATCAGAGCCACCCCATCTGCAACTCCTTCCTTGAGAGTTTTCGCTGGAGTTTTTTGAGATCATTTATTTTGGCATTTGAAATTTCTTTAAATTTCAAAATTGCCTCATATTCAATATTCTTCTTTTCTGTTGTTTCCATGAATCTCTGTTTGGGAGGCTGTCATTAATTCCAGAGGCACATTTTCTCCTGGCTAGGCGTGTGTTCTCGTTTGCTGGAGGCATTTTTCTGAAGACCCAATTCTTCTCTGCCTGGGCATGTTTATTGGCTATGCGTTGGTAATTTTTTGGAAGATATTTTTTGCTATGGTGAGACCTGATTCATTGTCTATGGCTGATGGAGGGCCGGTTTTTTGCTGATTAGGCACAAATTTTTCTATTTGGAGAGCATGATTTCTCTCTAGCTCGATTCTACCTTATGGAGGCTGCGATTAGAAGTCCTTTTTTGCATTGACTGAGACTTTGAATGAGAAGGGGTCGATTCTGAGCTTTGTAGCACTTTGAGACTACTAGTATGTTTTTTTGAAGGCTGTGTATAATCATTCCTAGAGGTGGCAAAGCATTGGTGCCATTCTTTATTGGGATTGGAGGCTGTGAATCTCCTGTGGCTCGTGCGATTCTATTTGGAGGTGAATTTTCTATTTGAAGGCTATTTTTTTGTTTGGGGCATCGATTAAGCCTTGAAAGCCTGCGATTGAAGTTTTGAAGGGCACATGTTTTTGCTTGGCATGTTTTTGAAGTTGAAGTATTTTTTTTGGCTGCATTTTGTGGAGGCTGATAGAACCGTTGGAAGCTTGTTTTTTTATTTTAGAGGTGCAATCTTTTTGTAGCCGTTTCATTCCAAAGTATAGGTGAAACCAAACCATGCTGGAGGTGTTTGAAATCTTTATCTTGAAATCTGCAAATTGTGGGAGGCTTGGAATCTTGAAGGCTACAAAATCTTCCTGTGGAGGCAATTTCTTCACCCACGATTTTGGAGAAACATGGGCAAAAATTTGTCTGATTAGAGGTAGTGCATTGTTTTTCCTTCTTTGATGTGGATGTGAATTCTTTGTTTTATGCAGTGGGAGGTTGAAAGGTTGTTGAGAAGAAACGCCTTTTGGAACGTTCGTTTGTTGTTTGGAGGCCACACAACATTGTATCAGGCATGAATTTTTATTTGTTGGAGGCGCAAATAGAAGAAGCCTTTAGTCATTCTCATTTTGGATTGAACGCCACTTGGAGAGGTGTGTTCTTTTCTGAGGAACCAAATTTTTAGACTAGAGAAGGCACTGGCAGTCACGAGTTTTGTTCTCTTGGCATTTAATCCTACTGTTTGGAGATTGGTGGTAGGGAGAAAGGCATTTTTCTTCCCTTTTGAAGCCCGAAATCACCTTCTCAAGTGACTGCGATTTGCATCTAGGGTTTCCTTCTTTTGTTGAGGGAAAAAAATCACTATTTTTTTAACTTGGTTGGAGATATATTATCCCACATTGGCTGCGTGTGGTTTTTTTTAGCCATTTAAATACCCTTTGTTTTGCATTGTTGGTGTGAGGAAGACTCACAGGCTTTGAAGAGGCTCATGCTTGTGAGCTCTATCTTGGTGATTCGTGTGGAAGCTTCACAACAAGGTGCTTTTATTTTTGCTTAATTTTTTTTCTAGTTTTAAATAATCATCCTTCTTTTGAAGTTTTTTGGAAAGTGGTGCAATTTAATTTCTAGAGGCTGATTTGAAGGTTTCATGTCTTTGTAAATTCAAGAATTATCTTGTCATTATGGGTTTTTCATTTCACCCTTCTTTAATCATCTTGAATAAGGGGAACTATAAACAATGGAGAGATGGTATCTTGAAGCATTTGTGATGGTTTCATCTTTCACCATACCTATATGGTCTTGTTTGTCAAATTGGTACTTCTTGGAGCAAGAAGTTTGTTTGGCGTTCCAAAAGAGATCATGTTTTCAGAGTGATTGCTCTTCATGTTGATGATAACACATTAAGTTTCATTGATGACATTAAGTTTCATTGATGACATTGAGTTTCCTCGTGCTCTATGGACCAAAATTTGGGACTTATATGGAGATCCTGATACTCCACCCTTCCCAAATGATCTTGCTTTAGATTGTCTTGTACCTCTTGATGATTCAGATAATATACCATATAACTTTGATACACTACAAGAGTTTGCTTCTTTGGAACACCTAGCACATCTTGATGATGAGGATGATGAGGTTTCCACTCCTTCTCCTACAAAGATACCTATTGAGCCTTCATACTTATTGGTTACTACATTCTATGATCCCGATCAACAAGATGCATATTGTTTTCCAGATCCACCTCATTGGGATTCTTATCTTGCAGACATATCATTCTTGTTTGTGGAGTCTCACATTGATGATTTGGAAGACACAAGTGATGATGTTCATTTCCTCTTTGAATGAGTTGATTTCACTACTTCAGATGTGATGAGGGAACCTTCATATCCTCTTGTTCTTTCTTCTTCTCTTTTTTTTTTCAAAGTTTGGTAATGAGTTGGAGTATCTTGAGCAAGATTCAGAGGAATCATTATCTTTGGAGGTTGATGTGTTTAAGTCTTCATTATATCCTAATTTGATTATGGTATCATTTGACATCAACATGGAGCTATTTGAGCATCCTTTAGAGACTTTATACTTCTTGATACTTCCTTCCTCATCTCTTGGTTTGGAGTTTCTTCATACTGCACCAATGGATTGGTTTCTTCCCAAGGGGAGAAATATTGTTTGCAAGCATTGGATAGTATTTTGTCTTCATGCATGCACCATTGACATAGGAGCTTCTTCATTATGGAGGGGATATAATATCTCTCTTTTTCCTTCCTATGGGGGGATCATTGATTGTATATACATGATGTATGTAGTCCTTGGGGGGTGTGATTGAGTCCTCCATCCATGCATCATTTTTGTTTTTCTTTTCTCTCTTTTGGAGAGGGGTTTTTTCCCATAGGTTTTTTCTCCTTTTCTCTGGTTGTGAGAGATTGCATTGCAAATGGGTAACTAATATGGTTGTGTAGCCGGGACCCATACTGCATCTTCATATTTTCATTTGCATTCTCCCTAAGTTGCACTTAAGGGGGGTGTTAGATTAAATTACATTTACTGTCTTAAGTTTTAACTTAGGAATAATAATGTATTTATTAATTTGGGTAGTTTTTCTCATGCTGGGAAGATTCTCACCCATCACCCACCTTTCATGCCTTTTTAAGGTACTTTGTACATTGTGTAAATCATCTCATATTTTTCATTATCTCTTCTGGTGAAATAGCCTATGTGCTTCTCTCGCTCATTCGTGAAGGTTTATGGAAGATGTCTCTCATGGGTTATTCACTCTAACTTCTCTAATCCCATGTTTGGAATCACCTGAGACCACTAAGGAATTCTCTACATGGCACAAGTGGATATAACTACAACTTTCACTCTCGTCCCTTTGATATAGCCCACCAAAAAAAATGTGCTTGAGGTCAAACCCTAGGGTGATGAAATCCCTAGCAGGCCTCCTAACAATAAGGGAAAGATTCATGTTGCTATTTCACATCACCCAAGATCACACAACACAAAGGGAGTGGATACATAGACAAATACTTCAGTTAAAAGAGAAAAAAAGAGTAAAATAGAGGTATTTCTCTTCATCCAAGATCACACAAAGTGCAAGTGGAGAGGATACGTACTCTCTAGCCTACCAAGCACGATAGATAAATTGATTTTAGAACACAAAATGAAAAGTGTTTACTAATCTAGAAAGAAAGAAAGAAAACAAGTTTGTATGATAATCTTTGATAAGGGACCTGCAAGAAATGTATTAGTAGTTTTAATTTCTTTTCCTTGGACCGATCGAAACCCTACAAACACAAATGGATTAGAAGTTTGAAAATGTGTCTTTCCCCAATAAATGTTGCACATACAGGTTAGATGAAAAAGCATACAAATAACAAAGAGTAGAGGTTACATTATGGCTAGGGTTAGGCCTAAATCTAAAATAAAAAAATCATTGATAGAAAATAGAAGCTAAAGATTATAGTCAAACATGATAATGTTTACCTTAGAGGTGACTCTATTTTTCTTGGAAAACATGGAAAAATCTACATTCACGGCCCTGTATTACAAGAAAATATAAAATAATCTATAGAAGTGGCTCTTTTTTCTATCAATCGTGACAGAACCTGCAAAAGCGGCTTTATTTCATTATCAATCACGACAAAACCTACACAACTGGAAAAATTTGTTAGAAACCCTGGACAAATAGCAAACAAACATGGCAATATTATCAGAGGCAACAATTCATGAATGTTGAAGGTGACAATTCATAGTCAAATGTGGCTTTATAAAACATGATCACACAAGATTTGAAAATCATCAAAAATTCAATTTTTTTTGTCAAATCAAGAATGTGGGTCCCACTAGGCATGCTAAAATGTGAAGTGGGGTTAGTGGGAAATGGAAATGAAACATAAATTATCAAATAAGGGTTAGGATTCACAATACCCAAATCAAGAAATGATCAAATACCACTTACAAATGAGATAAAATGCAACATGTTAGAAATCAACATACACATAATGAAATTCAAATCCAGAATTGAAATCAAACAAGGCAAACCTAACATCTCATTTTGAAATTTTCTTTGATGGTATTGTTGGATTGCTCAATAAATAGCTCCCATGATTACAAAAGCATGGATGATGACCTAGATAATGATAATTTATCAAATGCTCAAATGATATGCATGTGCTCAATAATTCAAAGTTTCTAAGTGTTGATAATGAAGGAATGAAAGATGTTTTATATATTTTCAATATTTTGATCAACAATTGAGATTAGATCTTAAGATTAATAAATGAGACTAGATCAAGGAATATGAAGGATCAAGATTAATTTAAACTCAAAATATCTCCACAACTTAAGGAAATTGGTTTAAGATATTTGAAAATGAAGGGTGAAGATTAGATCAAGAAAATGAAGGGGTGAGGATTAATGAGAAGATTGAGATATTTAGGATATTTTGAAAAAAAGAATATTCCATGGTAATATGCCTTTGAGAGGGAAATTAGAAAAAAATAATAATTCAAGATTATTTAATTATGGAGGATTAGGATATTCTTTATTAAAAAGGAATATTCCATACAAGTGGGATGAGAAATTAGATAATCAAATAATTAAAATTATTTAATCATGAAACATTAGAGGAAAGTTAGGTTTATCCTAATTAAATAATTTAAAAATATTCAATTAGGAGGGATACGAGGAAAATTAAGAAAAAATGATGAATTAATTAAAAAACTCAATATTATTTAATTAATAGAGGAAATAAGGTGAAATAATAGAAAATAATGTTAAAGAGGAAATTAGCGATGCAAGTGATGAAAATGATGCATTATGAAATGTCAAGGATGCAAGTGATGAAAATACAATATTAATGATGTGTGATATGAATCAGGAAATTTTGCATGTTTACAATATCTAAACCTCAAAAAAATAAAGATTCAGATGGTTGATAAAAGTCGAACCTAAACTAGACTTACGAGTTTAGTCCCAACTTGTTGATAGGATGATGAAAGATTGTGAGGTCAAGATGTTCAAGGATGGCTATGGTATGATCAAAATCTGATTGGTTTCTTGGTTTGAAAATGCAAAGGTCAATGTCTATGATGTTGGATGACAAATATTAACCTAAAGGTGCAATTAAGATTTAAGAAAAGTGGGAAAATACTGAAAATGCAAGGCTAATCTAATAAGAAAAACTGATAGGTCTTGGTCTCTCTATTAGGTCACTATGTTAATCAGGTCCGAAGTCTAGATCCTCAAGAATAAACCTTAATTTATTAGTGTAAATAGATGCATTAGGGAAGTACAAAGATGTAGTACATGAGTAAACAAATGTGTGATTCCATATTTTCTAAAAAATTGCATCACAAAAGTCAACAAATGTGTTACAGATCTCCAGTCAAATGCATCACTCTAATTTTCTTCTAGGCTTTTCTAAATGGTTGCATTATAGAAAGTTCTAGATACCGTTCACTACATAGATGAGGCATAAAAAATATATGTGGCACAAAAACTTGCAATTACGTGACTTTGGCTTACAAATGTGTGGTTGAATATAGATGTAGCACAAAATTCAATAAATGTGTGACTCTAGTTTTGTAGATGCATGACATAATATAGATGTAGTGCAAGATTCAATGGATCTGTGATTCTTTTTTTTTGAATGATTGCATCACAAAAAGGCTCATATGTATTACTCTGGCTTTTTTCCTAAAATCGGGTGTTCTAAGTGATTTTTCATGTTTGGTTTTCCAAATTTTTAGACAAAATACACTCAAAAACTACTTAGAAGATATAATGGTTATTTGACTCTTGAGTCTTGGGTAATAAGGCTTAAGGCTAAAAAGGGAAATGGAATCATTGGTAAATATCACAATTGAAGACACTTGAAGACAAGAAGGACTTAATTATTTATATAGGTGTGAATACTTGATGTAAGCACACTTCATCGAAGTGCTAATACTCTTGAAGATCAGTGTGAAACACCTTTCTCGCGAAAGAAAATAGATAGAAGTCCAATAGCAAAGGCCCAATACAATAATAGAATCACCTTTCTTCTCTCCCTAAGAGGCTATAGAAGCCAAACCCAAGAATTTCTATCTCTATTTAAGGGAGTACATGTTGAGTAGCTTTGTGCATGATATTATACCCTACATTACATCAAGCTACAAATGATGGCTCCTAAATTCTAATTGACAAAGGTTCTGAGTGGGGTTCTACCATGAATAGAGAGCCCATTTGTAATAGCTTGAGATTGGAGGGGTATCCTTTGTTCTCCTCACCAAACATGTCTTGACAGATCGAGGGTCACATGGCTCAACTTCAAACAATGCTTGCCACTTCTTGAGGTAAAAAATTCACTCTCGGGCCCTTTTATACCCTATCAAAAATGTGGTTGGAGTCGAACCTTGGGGAGATGAAATCCCTAGGTAGGCCCCATATTGAAAATAAAAAGAGGCTATTGTGTATTTCTCTTTCACCCAAGATCATGTTGGAGTTGATGATTGAAATGGACACAACACCTAGAAATCACCTATAAGCAATCATCCTATCATAAAAGAAAGATCAAAGCAACTGATTTGTTATGAAAACAAGAGACAAAAGATTGAATCTAGAAGAGCACTGATATGTACAATGTAATGATTACAATGAATGTTCAAGCTTTATAAAAGCATGCAAAAAAAACCCTAGAAGAGGGTTGCATTAGATTGTGACAAGTGTTCTAATCTCATGCAATGAGACAACTTATCTTAAAATTAGCCTAATCTAATAATAAAAAAAACACTCCTAAGTTTAGCTTAAGTGAATAAAGTAATAAGGGACTTAATAATTAATTAATGATTAATTAATTATCAAGTGATTATCCTAATTACTCCAACACCCCCCATTAAGATCAACTTAGGGAGAAGCTATAAAACCCTAATGTAGAATGAAATGATGGATGCATGGATGGGTCCTAGATACAAGTCCTAATGAGGTACCCATGTACAAAATAAAATAATCTCTCATAGCTAGAGAAAAGGAGAAAACCACATGGGAAAAAACTCCTCTCCAAAAGAGAGAAAAAGAAATGACTGCACTAGTGAAAGAAGGATAGAAGGATGACTCAATGCGACCCCCAAGGATTGATTCCGTCTCACAAGTACAATGGATGTACCCTCAACAGGAGAGAGAAATTGGGGATATAAATCCCCCCCATAAAGAAAGAGCTCTCGTGTTAATGATGAGTGTATGAAGACAAAATATGATCCCCTACCTGCAAACAACATTTCTCCCCTTACGAAGAAACAAATCCATTGGTGATTGGAGAAGCCAATCCAAAAGAATGGGTGAATTATGAATCCAAATCCAAATGATTTCTTCCTATGAAAATTGCTCACATATCCACATGTCAGAAAGCGGTGATGTCGATCCAAGATCATATGAAGACTGATGTCGAACAAGCTGCAAAGGCAATGAAGATGGTGGGCCAACAACATTGATGTGGATGTCAACAAAGAGGAGATGAATGTCCTCAAAGTAATCCTCCAAATCTAAAATATATAGGACTCCACAAATAAGGATGATATGTCTGTGAGATACGAATCCCAAGTAGTTGTGTCCGGAAGATGTATGTCTTGCTGCACTGAATCAATAGAGGCCAAATATGTGGCAATGTCAAATTGATCAAGAAAAATAGAAGATGATGATGTAGCCTTAATCTAAAGAGTGGGAACATGAAGACAAGTCTCTGAACATTAAAATATGTAAGACTTGTGATATGCTCAAGCTCCTCTAAATTATTGTCATCAAAGGGTATGGAATTTGCATCTACAATCTGAGGGATGAGACAATTTATAATATGATCCTCTAGGTATGGAGAGATATGAGGGTCTCCACAGATCTCCCAAAGTCATTTCCAAAGTGTGTGGGGACATTCAATGTCTGATACAACACTCATATTGACAAGATCGACACTAGAATATATAACCCCTATAGTATGATCTCTGATAATAACCCATGAGCACTAATAAACTCCATGCTGTGTCTAGTGTAGGTATGAGTCCATATATAAGGAAAAATATCAAGCTACCTAAGATGTGTCAAGATGCCATTTTTCCAAGACTCATAATTATCCTTATCCAAGTTGATCACAAAAAGGATGAACATAAAAATCCACGATACTCACTCAAATTATGAAATTAGAGACTAATGATCTTAGTACTGATAAAGTGGATCAATTGATGTCATATCATACAAATAGATCCTTTCCAAGTGCCAAGACGTCCAAGTAATTGCTAGAAATGTGAAAACACAAAACTAAATAAAATGTACCTAGCAAAGATTTTGGAAAAAGTGCATGAATAGATTTGAAGAGCTTCATAATACCTTTCCAACGACGCTTGAATCACAAAAATCAAAGATACAAGCAAAAATTTATGAGCTTGGAAGCAAAAAATGATCTACCTTTGACTGAGAGTAGTAGGAACCATTAGAAAGATATGATAATGAGAACTGCACCACTGGAAAGAGCTCAAAACTAGCTTTTCGATGATATCTTGTTTGTCCAATTTTGACACCGTATTCCCAAGCTACAACTGATTTATGAAAATAGGTCAAAAAGGAAAAAAATCTTGGTTGGTGACTAGTGGGTGGTGAATTTTTTTTAAAAGCTCCTTTTCCTTTTCTTTTTGCTTTTTTTTTTTGCAAAAAATAAAAAAGCAAGTAAAATTGATGATGATGATTTTTTTTTTAGGAAAATAGATTAAAAAACAAGAAGATTTTTCTCAAGATAGGATCTCTCAAAATCCGGACAGGAGGCTATAGATATGGAGCTTTAATACCATGTTTAATTTGATGATTGAACTCCACAACACCTAGAAATTACCTGTAAGCAATTATCCCACCACAAAAGAAAGATCAAAGCAACTGATTTTCTAAGCAACCAAGAGAGAAAATATTGAATCTAGAAGAGCACTAATATGTGCAATGTATTAACCTAAATGGTTTTGAATTGTAATGATTACAATGAATGTGCAAGCTTTATAAAATCATGCAAAAGTAAACCCTAGATGAGGATTGCATTAGATTGTGACAAGTGTTCTAATCTCATGCAATGAGATAACTTATCTTAAAATTAGCCCAATCTAATAATAGAAAAGCACTCTTAAGTTTAGCTTAAGTGAATAAGTAATAAGGAACTTAAAATTTAATTAATTATCAAGTGATTATCCTAATTATTCCAACAGATCACACAAGTGCATGAGGGGAGAGGATACATACACAATAACCTGGGTAGACATGATTGTGCAAGCACACCAAACACAAAAGATAATGGTTCTTTTTAAGCTCCCAAATCCAAATGTTATCTAATCTAAAAATCAAAGGTGCATAGGTTTGAAAATTACATTCTTTGACTAATGAACCTACACCAAACTAGTCAGTAATTGAAAAATATGTCTTTTTCAATCGAGTTGCAACAAATGAGATTAGTATTTTAAAGGAATTTCTTTTCCAAATGATCACAATAAAGCTGTAAATAGAGATTAGTAACTAGAAAACACCTAATCTACTTGAATCAGATTGCATGCAAAATTTAAATTGAATCTTTAATACCTTTTTGATTTGAAATGGACAAACGTGTCACTATTACTAATAAATGCATCAGAAAAATAGTTGCAGTACAAAAACTTCCAGATGAGTGCAAGAAATAATTATGGTGCGAAAACTAGACAGATGCATCATAGGAAACAATCAAGGTGTTGAAATATGATTACACTACAAAACTTGCAAACACAAAAATCACCAAAAATGCACAAAAAATGAGGAATGATAAATGTAAGATTAGCATTCTACACTATCAATTTTCAGCCCTCTGCAATAATCAAAAACACTAATTGTTAGCTAAAAATTGAAAAATTCTAATATTAGACAATTACGTCACTAATTTCAACAGATGCACCACATAAATCTATGCATGCGTTGCAAAAAGACAGATGCATCATGGAATGTCATAGATATGTTGTAGTGAAAAGATGCATTATGAAACTCCACAGATGTGTTGTAGAACCCGTAACTCCAAAAATTTCCATTTTCTCACAAAATTTTCTAGCAATTCACATTAGGTTCACCAATTGTATGAACAAAAATCAATAAAACTAGCTAGAATCATAAACAACAACCATGGAACCATTAGATTTAATCAAACTAATTCCATTCTATCAATGAAGAACGAATGAATGCAAGAAATATGAAAGAACAAAAAAATGATATACCTTTCTCATTACATATCGAATCACCTCTGATCCCCCCTGATCTTGGTTGGCTTAAGCTTAATTTTGATGGCTCAAACAAAGGTAACCCGGGTCAGGTAGGTGGGGGTGGAAAAATTAGAGACCATCACAGGAAGATGGTTTTGGTGTATTTAGTTAATCTTGGATTCAAACTTTAAACTTTGCATAAGTGCGCTGGTGCTGCCACAATAATGGGTTACACTTTTTGGGACATCCTGATTTTTGCTTGAAATCACATATTTTTAGAAAATACAATGATTTGAGAATTTAAAGGTTCCATTTAAATGATTTTAATTAAAGAGGGATTGATCAAACCCCCTGAGATAAAACCCTCTTGGATAGAACCTTGTCAAATTTAAACCATACCTATATAATCGAGTCTCCTCTACACCTATCAAAATGTTGATAAAAAACCACTTTTGATTTACCTTTTGGGTGATCAAATGAATTCATTTAAAATTTATGTTTTGTAAGCATGTAGCCCTTATTATAAGCTTCCCAAAAAGTATAATTTTAAATATGTTTAATTTGATTATTATATTTATTTTTTATTTCTTGTGAATGTAGGATTTTCAATGAACATCAAGTTCTTTGTTTCACACACAAAAAATAGAAAATAGAGAAAAAAAATCTAAAAAATACATGTGCACTAGGTATTGGTGTCCTTATTCCAACATAAAAGAATAAGTTAATTCAAATGAATACAAAAGTTATGCGGGCCGAAGTACACCTCTATCCAAATTATAATTACTCTGACTTGGAAAATTAATTAAAAAACAATTATGTAACAAAAAATTATGAAAAAATATCCATGTACTAGATATTGTTGTGAAAAATTTGTATTTTAAAACTAGAATTGTATCCTATCTATAAAAAAGTTATGCGGTCCAAAGTAAACATCACTTTTTAAAAATGTTGATTAGTAGAAAAAATAAGTTATTAAAAATTACATAAAATGATTTGCAATTTTTTTTTTTTAAAAATATAATTAGAATCACACAAAATATCTAACAAATAACTATTTTGATTCATCTCCAAATTCTTAATGGTTTAGCTGCTATAGGTGCAAGAAAGTGAATATCTGGTGAATTTTTTTGATTTTAATGTCAAGTTTGGCCAAAAACTGTAACCCATTATTGTGGGATCACTTCCTAGAGGAATGCTTACCATGAAATTTGTATTGGCATGAATGTAGGGGTGTTCAACCTGGAAATAGAAGGTGATTCTAGAAATACCATTATGTTGCTGAATAGGAAGGTGAACCCATGCTGGCCCCTTTGGGACCCCATTCACTTGGCATGAAATATCATAATGAACCTTGATAATTGTAGATTTACTCATGTGTTCAGAGCTAGCAATAAAGTGGCTGATGCTCTCGCCAACTTGGGAGTTTTCACATCTAAAGTTATCATTTGGGATGATATTTATTTAATCCTAAGGTATGTACATGACTTACTATCAAATGATGAAAACACACTAAAAATTTGAGCTCGAGCTAAAATCATTTTCATCTTAATGTGACAACTGAGACAAATTGCATTTATGGCAATCTTTCCATCTTTCCTAGTCTTTTCATAAGCCTCCTTGTCTTTTGTTTGTGCATTTTTTTAGGTGTTTCTATAGAGTTCTTTTTCTTTATCTTCTTGTTGTGAATACCACTATGGGAGGTGATCTTGTGCAGGATGAGCCCACCTCCTACAAGGCTTGGAAGAATGACAAGGACATCAGGACCATTCTCTAAATGGATAAGTTGGCCTCCTATGTTGAAGGAATGATGGGGCATGACCCCAATTTGTCTATGGAATTTTCCAATTCTTGGAAAGGGAAATTTTAGAGTTGGAGAGAACTCCTCCCTTGTTAACATAGATCTCATTGATGAAGTCACCGACCAGTCCTTGGAAGGGACTTGCATCCCTCAAAAGTCATGTTGCACACACAATTGTCGTTGCACCAAAATATTGACTTGTTAATGCATGATACAAATACAAGAGTTAATGAATCCACAAGAGGTATTTAAGCCATGTCATGAACCTGAGCACTACACTGCACAACAGAAGGAAACCAAGGGTACAAACCTTGCAACAATCCCCCTAGTAAAAGAGAGGGGTTCAAACTAGTGACCTAGGCTTTGATATCAATTGTTGCACACACAATTACCATGGCACCAAAAGATCGACCTATTAATGCTCGATATAAATGCGAGAGTTAATGAATCTAAATGAGGTGGTGAAGCTATGCCACAAACTTGAGTTCTTTACTGCACAACATAAGGAGACCAAGGGTGCACACCTTGCAACAAGTCGAAGGGCCATTACCAAAAGGAAATGGAAAGGTTTTTAAAGATAGGGAAAAATGTAATTGGTTGCAAAATGGGTTTAATAAAGAAGACCTCTTAGGTGTTTAGAGTAGAATGATGGAGGTCCTAATGTGGTATGGTACTTTGGAAGGTAGGTTCAAACATTTCCATGCCCACCTTTTCCCTATTTGAATAATCTCCATTACAATGTTAAGATGAATTTTGTGTTTTGGATTTTGTCTTCTCTGGGGCAGTTGATTAAGGTTGTGTAGGTTAAAGGTAAAAAATATCCTTTACACCAAGGGTTGATCTTTAGATTGTGTCACTTCCATGCAGCCCAATCCCCTTCCTTAGCCTATGTTAAAAAAAATTCTCTCGTGATTGGTGACCCTATTAAACCCTTAGAGGGCCTCCCACACCTAGCCTTGACTTGACCTCATCCTCCTTACTAAGAACTACTAGGGTGAGAGGTAAAACCCTTGTCACTAAGGTCCCTACTCCCAACTCCAAAAAAAGTGTCTCATTCTTAGACCCCACCCAAATTTCTATCTCTAATTATGACAATTCGAATGGTGACTCCTAGAACCCTACACTTGTTGACTCACCCAATAGTTCCCTTGTTCAAGAGGATCTCTTTGATGCTTCCAAATCCCATTGATCCTTAAACCCTTTGAGTCTCCATAGATCCCTCACCCTCTATGTGAATATGGATAATGCAACCATTGAACCCCAACTAGATAACGATCTTTGTGCCAATTGTGACCCCCAAAACTTAAACTAGATGATCTCTCTAAGGTTGTCAATATTTAGAATGGTATTCTCAAGTTGTTACTGGCCCAACTCATCACAAACAAAGATAAAATTTTAGTGTTAGAGGAGAAGGTTCTTAACTAGAAGGTGACCTGGTCAAATGTGGTTGATGATGAAGGTCATTGGGGCATGTTCTCATCCCTCACTAATTCTTTTGATAAATGGGCCAATTGGGAGAATGATGTTAATGAGCTCTGAGCGCAGGTTGGTACTAAGGAAGATAGGGTGAAGCTATAGGAGGAGGTGTCTACCATGCGTATCTCAATTGAGATAAAACCCTCAAGTGCTTATAGGAAATATAGACTACAACAAGGAAACCATTAAAAATATTGTGGTCACCATCTAGGTGTTCCAATAGGAGCTTCATAATAGCTATGGAAAAAGGGTTGGTGATGATATTCAAGATGTTGGTCATTCCAAGAAGAAGGGAAAGAAAGGGGGAAGCTCTACTTCAGCTAGTACTTAGGAGCTCTAGCCTACCCACAAGGGGCCTTTATCATTTGAAGAGAAACTCCAATTTTTGGCTAAAAAATGGTAGGCTATTAATGGCCTTAAGTTGTTGGGTAACTAGTAGTTGGTTTGGCCCATGACTGGTTTTTTCCTATGTTTTAATTTTTCCATCTTTTATTGGTCTTTGTGTAACTGCCTTTTTTACTTTCCAAGTGTCTCGTGTCTTGTGAGATCCCACACTTGGCCTCTATGACCATTTTGTAAATGCATATGGTCCATTCTTGACTTTAGTCTAATCAAAACATTGAATCATCTTCATTGTCCTTCTCAAATTTTCTTTATAAGCTATTGTTGCTCTCAGATTTGTAGGTGAACAATTGCAATACACTCAAATATATATGATAGAAAAATATCAAAGATTGTGGTTAGTCTTTAAATGAGAATGAAGATTGATTTTATAGAAAATGCAGGTTTGATGGATGGCGAGGATTTGAGGAAGAACTAAAAAGATCGATAGTGGAGAATTGATGAAAAAATTTGATTGATTTGTTAATTGACTGCATGATCTAGTGAACTAAGTGCATGATTTAGTCAACTAATTTCATGATTTAGTTAAGTGATTTGATTGAAGTGTTAACTCAAACTGAGTGTTAGTGAGCTAGATTGATTAATGAGTGGACTGCGATTGATTAGTTAGTGGATTGAGAGTAAGTCTCAGTCAAAGGATGAGTTAGAAATGTATGATATTTAATAATTAATTAAATTAATTAATTATTAAAAGTATGTGCAAAATGAATAAAATAATTTATCGTTTTATTTATTTATGAAGAATGGATAATGTTGAGAAATTAATGGATAAATTAAAAAATTAAATTAATTATTTAATTTAGGGAAGAGATAATGTATAATTAAATAAATACTAATATTTTATTTAATTGATTTAGAAGAATAGGGATACTTAGAAACATAATTAGATAAATAAAATTTATTTAATTAATCAAGAATAATAGTAAGGTAAATTAATTAAATAATATAAAATTATTTAATTAATAGTAGAGTATGAAATGAGTAATAATTGAATAATTAAAAATTATTAAGAATAAGACAAGAATTAGTGTTTTAATGTCATTCATAAGCTTGAGATAATTTTTAGTGTCTATAATAACTAAGGAATAATACATAGAACCTACTTATACATGTAGCAAAGTCTAGTGTGACTACAAGGTTGTACTTAGATTTATATAGAAGATAGAAAGGATCCATAGTTGTAGTCAAACTATAATATATTTTTCAATAATCCTTCTCATCATGCTTAGTAAAGGATTATTATATTACATAGTACTATTTTATAAAATAAATAGTTGAAAGGAAATGAACATTGTTGAAAAAAATTGATACAAGTATAATGCTTCTAATTCATTGAGAAAATCTATAAGAAATGGGAATTTTTTTACATTTAGAAAATAAATGGTATAGTTACCATCAATAATTAATACTTTTAAGAGTGTGGTCCATGTAGAAAATTTGAAACAAGTGGAAGAATGTTGGATAAGTACTTTATACTCTCCAATTTTAATAGTTTGGATGAAATCAACATCACAAGTTGATTAAAAATTGTGAAGAAATATTTTTAAAGTGTTATTTTAGAATTTTTCTCTATAATTCTCATATATTTAAAATATACTAAAAATATATGACCATTTTCATAATTTTCATGTGTTGAAACTAAAATATTGAGTAATAAATTATTATTATATTTTACCTCCTTTAAGCTAAAGTTTTACAATTTCTGATTGACTAATCTAGTTTATGTGCCTTTAAAAATAGTTCAAGGGGAAAAGGTTAGAGTACAAACATATAATATATAATATTGAATAATATTATTTTTCTATCATATGAGTTCAAATAAGTTAGTGAATTGTGTTAATAAAGTATATTTATAATAAAATTGAATTATGCTTGATAGTATGGTTGAAATTAATTTATGGTTTATTTATTTTGTTTAGTTGTGGAAGTAATATGTAGAAGAATAAATTTTGAGAAGGGACAATATTATGAATGTCAAAGTTAAAATGTTTAATTTTAATCATGAGAGGATAGATGACCACTCTATATTTTGAAGTGGTAGCTAGGGAAGTTGATAGTATTCAAGATCTATATATATTTCTCTTCTACTCCTTATATATATATACCAATTTTAGTATTCTTAGAGAATGTGCATCATATTTAAAACCTTAAGAGGTAATTCTAGGTGTTTCTCCAATTCTAAATTTAATTTATTTATTTATTCCTTTAAAATGAATTGAGTGAATAATGAGGTGTTTACTATCTCCTTTAGGTAGTCTCACATATTATGATGTAATTTGATTTAGAATTTGTTTAAGCAATAAAATTAATTTGATTTTGAATTTAATTTCAATGTATTTTATTTTCTAATTGTTAGCCTTGATTAAAATTTATAAGTGACTATAATTGATGTGGGAATATTTTTATTCAATGGAAAGATTTGGAATTTTGTTTAAGCAATACAATTAATTATTTCAATTTTGAATTTAATTCCAATATATTTTATTTTTCAAATATTTTAATCAATTAAAATTTATTAGTGCCTATAATTGCTGTGGGAATATTTTTTATTGAATGCTAAGATTTTCAAATATTTAGTTTTGTAGTAAATATGACATAGTAGCTTTTTCCTTACATTTGTATTTATTCATATTAAATTTCTACATTCACATTTTATTTTGAATCATGATCCAATATCACCTCATCAAGGTACCATGTTAAATAGCCTTAATTAAATCTATTTACTTTATTCCAAAATATAACTCCACAAATTAAGTACATATTTTATGTTTTTCATTAAAATATTTCACATACTATTTGCCTTATTCATTATTTATATCGTTTACTTGAGTGATTAATTTAAGGGTCATTATTTAATGTTAGGTAAATCATGGCTTAATTTTGAACAATATATTTTTTGAAAACTATAGAGCCATGAAATAATTTGAGCTGAGTGGACCATTTTAATTAATTAAAAAAAAAAAAAACTCAAACTAATAGCTTAATCGAAATTGTCAACCAAATGCAAATGCACCAAATCAAAATAAATCTTGAATGCAAACATGTCTTATATGAATTGAAACAATTTTTATCATTAAAAAAATTCCTTACTTTGATAAGTAAAAGAGAAAAATCACATTCATATTATTATGCCCCTACCCCTATAATACTTATAGTGTTATGAGTAGTCGCTTGTAGCTACCTTAATTTTTAGTTAGGTCACATTATCATTATTATATTATTATTTAGTTATTTAGGTTGGCATAAGACTTGCATAAGGTTATCTAGGTTGGTCTAAGTGATATCTTAGGAATAAGTATGGTATATATAGGAGGTATAGGAAGGTTATTATCATCATGTTGAGTATTATGTTTTTATCAAAGACTATTTGAGGTATTTCCCTTGAAGTGGATTAAGGAATTGCCCCCTCAAAGTGGCATATTATTATCAAGTATTTGCAAAATATTTCATATCATATTCTTCTATTGTGCAAGTTATTTCATTACATGTATTAACAATCTATGTTAGTTAACTATTAAAGTAATTATATAGATAATTCATCTATATTTAATAGTTGGGACAAGAAAATATAATTAAATATTAGATTAATATCATAAGTTAAACAAATTTAATCACAATACTTAGCTTGGGATTTTGATGATATAAATTAATATCATGGTTGTAAGAATATATTTTCCAACACATAAAAAGTAGGGCTTTATCTAAATGGGTATCTTAGAAAAAATATAGATTGATTATATTTTATTTAATTTAGCTTTATATATGTAGAATTGATCTCTAATTGTATGGAAATAAATTGGTTGACAAAGTTGAGTCCATGACTGCAATCTAATAAATCTACACACATTAAATCATTAGAACATGTTCACTTTGATCTTTTGATGTCTAAGTTCCAGTAAGGATCAAGGATGTTCTCAAACAACTTTGAGAAATCTACAAAATCACAAAGGTTGTATTATCCTTAGTCAAACCGCTAGTTGGTTTGATTCAATGATTTTGAAATAAGGATTGAGAACAACAAACAATCATGCAATACACTTACGTTGGTGTAAATTGATTTTATCCTTTTGCAAATTCAATTCTAGATGAGCTCAATATATTCTTAGATGGTTGTAAAATGAAAGAATGACTATTTCTAAATACAACGTAACACTCAAATCAACACAAATATGGACTAGATTTATTGACAACTAATGAAAAAATTTAAGTATAAATTTTAATCTTAAATTTCTTAAGTTTGAAATTTAGACTTCTAGACAACTACATATTCTAATAACTTGTTGAAAAATAAAAGAAAAAATATTAAAAGATATTAAATCATAATAACACCAATAACAGTATTATTTGAAATAATAATTATATCCTTTTCATAATATTAACATACCCATATTCAAACATACAAAATTAACATATAATAATTCACGCTATTATATATCACTGAGATAGTTTTATTACAATATATAAACCTTAATTTAAACACAAAGGGTATGAGCAGTGGGATCATCTTGCCATGGCTTGATTTAGAGGAGGTACCGTGGGAGCGCCTATCCCCCGTTGTTGCTTTTGCAGATTTCCCTTCCAACCTGCAACAAGGGAAAAAAAACAAAAAAGGTCAACTCCAAAACCAGCTTTAACAATTCAAATAATTAAGATCTGGTCATACAAATGCATTACCGAGAGCAGGATCATATCCTCTATGTTTAAGCTCTTTATATTCCTGGCACAGTGCGCATGGATCGCAACAACAATGGACCAGACAATCATTGCAGGGGGCTTCTACCAAGTTATATTTGGCCCGCATCTTGCTTCGGTACATGCATGAATAACACCAACCAAACCCAGTAAAACAATATAAACCATACCACCCTGCCAACCCATACCCCGCCAAACAAAGCAGCCCGTGAATCCCTCCAGTCAACACGCAAGCTGCGTAAAGTTCAACCATTCAGCCCTTCCATACAATAACAACATCCAATAAATATAAATTGCTTGGTAAGATTGGCAATATAATTTAGTTATGAAAGTTTTACACGAAGAACCCTCATCCACTATCTCCGCTATCTGCCCAAAAGTGATGCAGGGGCACCATAACGTCAGGCAACCTGCAGTCACATAACATTTACAATATTATTTTAAATGCTACTATGTAATCATATAAGAAAGGGAAGGAGGGAAATAAATAGATAGATATACAATTGGAAGGGTCTTCCATGCAGTCGAACAGGTCAGAGGACCACAGTGAAGGAAGATCATTCAAGCCTTGTACAAGATGAAATTGTGGCGGCGCCTGCACGTATACATTATTTACAAACTGAGCGCTGGGAGTTTGAGGAGGCGGCGGCGGCGGCGCATAATGTACCTGAGGCTGAGCGTAGGGAGTTTGTAGTGGCACCGGATACCCTGTTGCTGTTTGCTGCGGAGGGTGATATTCAGGGGGATTTTGAGGTGTAGGCTGAGCGTATGGATTTTGAGGTGGAGGCGGCGGATACTGTGGAAATTCTTGCTCCACCGTTGGGGCCGATGGGGCATACATCTTTCTCTTCTTCTGCTTCTGCTTCTGCTCCTGTTCCTGCTATGGATCAATTTTAATGGTGCGAGGCCACGAATAAAATATTTAAGACGCTGTTCCTCGATGTTTCTCCAATTC
>VDFB02000017.1:295541394-295575526 GCA_007258455.2 Sequoia sempervirens
GAAAATATTGCCAAACAATTAGCAGAAGCTTTGAGATTGAAAGAAGATGCAGCTATGCAAAGAGATGTGAGTTTTCTGGATCTTGAATCTGAAAGGAAAGCCAGAGTTGATGCTGAATCTGCAAGAGATGAAACATTGAAGAAAATAAATGAATTTAGAAGTAAAAAGGATGAAGCTTTGCGAGAGAAGGCAAAGGTTACCAAACAATTAGCTGAAGCTTTGAGATTGAAAGAAGATGCAGTTAACCAAAGAGATATGAGCATATTGAACCTTAAATTTGAAAGGCAGGCAAGAAAGGCTACAAAATAAGATGCTGAGGATTTATTTAGGAGCTACAAATTGTCAGTACATTGCATGGAAGCCATGAAAATAAATATGCTACAGAGACAGAGAGATGATGCCCTGTGTCAAAAGGAAAATGCTTGCAGAGAAAAAGAAAAGATTGCAAAACAATTAGATGAGATTTTGATTTTGGAAGCAATTGGAGTATGGTTTGGCTTGTGACCTGAGTCTCTGTATCACATTTTTTTCTGTTATATATGCTTTGAAAAAATAAACCTGAAACTTAAAAAAAAATAGCTGTTCTGGTATGTGAAGACTTTACATATTGTATGGTTTGCATTTGTAATATTTATAACCATTACTTGGGCACTTTGTTTTAATTTGCAGCCAACGATATTTTCAATTTCATCACTGTGGCCATTTTATGAAGGCAGTTTAGCATGAACATGCCCTCATTTTAAGTAAGATATCATGGGATGGTTTAAAAAGGGTCTAGCGTCTGTTGGATGTCTCTGTTGAATTTTTTACCTTTCATACTACTTGAGGATCTTCCCATCCCTCAAATTCAGTCCATACCCATGAAGAGGATTCCTATAAACCATTAAATTGCTACTTGACATCCTACTTGAAGATTATACTTTTTTTTGGTCCAACAATTGATATATCTCATTGAAAACATTCTCAAATCTATATATGTTTTAAAATAAAGTATAATAAGATTTATAGTAAAGTTTAGTTTGGTGATACATATAATTTATCGAAATATAAGTTATATAAACAAAAAAGAAATATTAAAACATCGAACCACTATTTTGATAGGCACACACAATTGCACCAAGATGAAATAGATCACCCTAACAATGAGTGACTCAGAAGGAGGGTTCTCTAAAGGAAGGATCACATGCCTTCTACCCATTGTAAGAGTCTTGAACTACAACCGACACCAGAACTTCTCAACTTAGGAGGTAAAACATCATTGGCTTCAATGCCACCTTACGTAGAAGACCACCTAGACAAACTAATAGTCTTTTCATAGAGTGAAGGACCTTGACATGAAAGGAAGCAAAGGTGCAAAATACATTTCCTACACTAATCTACCTATAAGAGGAGGTATTTACAAAATTAAATTGGTCATATAGTTAAAAAAATAAAATAAAAGCAATATACCATTACACAATGATTTACATAAGGAAAAAGCCTTTTGAAATAAAAACTTCGTACTTGAAAGAAACTCAATGTATTATTCAATAATCAATAGTTACAATACACTTGTAGAGTCTAAGTTTTTATAAGAGTATCACCAACAAGAGATCTTGAGCAATTGTGGTACCATAATGGTACCTACAAAATTCACTATAAAATATTTGACTTAAACATCCATAAATTAAGACAAGTTATACATGCGAAACTGTCAAATGGTAACTAAGAAACTGTGAGTTAAAATTATCCAAAATGTAGGACCAAAATTCTAGTCAAACTTGAACCCCTAAATTCTAAGATTAGTTTATAAGTTAAAAAAATAATGTATTTCTTGTACTCGTAATATTTCACTAACCAACTTGTGCACTTTATTTTGATTCCATTATCTTTATTCAAAGTTGTTATGTGGTGTGTCATAATATGCATCATAATTTGGTTAGTAAGTGTAGCTCTTTTATAGGTCTATTATGTGTCATGGATGTTCTTATATTTTGTATGTGTGGGCCTAACTTCTAGAGTGCCAAAAAAAAATCTTAGAAGTCAATAGAACTCTTTTTTAAATTGATGGTCTCAAAGAGTTCTATGTCATTATAACCAACTTACTTTGGTTAAGGCCCATTTCAACCAAAATTAAACTTTGTAGGTTAGAAATTATATTTTTTTGTTCTTAACATCAAGATATAAGGTTGAAATACTTTTCTTTATATTCACTCATTTTTTAAACACCATGTAAGAGCAAAGAGAATACCAATGTTGCCAAAACCATAAAGCCCATAGAATTAATACACCACCTCAACTTCTTTATGTTGATTGGCTTTATCAATGCATCTCCAAAATTTTGTAAAGTTTCAATTTTCTCTAGTATCACCCTTTCTCTATCATTTCATGAATAAAATGATATTGGACATCCATGAACTTCACCCTTTCATGAAAGGTCAAGTTTTTTTTCTTCAGATATTTGAAACTCTGACTAGCACAAATAAATCCAATAGCTCTATGACTCATCCATACATCTGGAAATAATATTTTTAGTTTGATGGTATTCTTATATGCATGATTAGTTTCCATTTACTAACATTTGTAGCATAGACAAAGTGACCATAACCTTGTTGAACATAGGTTGTCATTGATGTTAAAGGAGTTCAATGTGTCAAGGGTGTAAGGCTAAGCAGTACATGAATTATCATTATATTCTCCTTGCCACTTTGAGGTGCAAAGATTTGCAGAAATATATGTTACTAGTTATAGTTCTAGAAGTGTGTGTGAGTGTTATATGCTTGCAATATCATGCATTCATCTATTCACTATGATAGAGGTAATCCAAAAGTCTATATCGGAATGCTTCAACTTAGTTCTTAGGGCAAAGAGATTTATCTGACAATACAACAAAATTTCTTTTAGAAATGCAATTTGGCTTTGCGGTTTTAGAGGAGAGTATGTATACACTAGTTCTATCATATTCATGATGTTTTAGAGGATATGTTCAACATGCAAAAATATTATAGCGACAAAAGGTTATATGCATTTGGCTGTCAACCAGTTGGTGTTTAAGGCCTATATGTGGTAATGGGTAGTAGCATGTGGAATTCAAACCTTGCGTATGGTGTCAATATAGGACTTGATTAAGGTTCCTATGGTAGCACACGACATCATGTTCTTTTGGTGGAAAATGAAATTTGATTTTGGGCCGACTTGCTACATGTTTCATATAACTTGAATTTAGGTCCACCTTATGTCATCCTAGTAATTTGTGGGCCCCTAGATGACATAGAAGAAGTATTAATGCAATGTCATGCATATATTCATCAGTTCAATGGATGCACAATGTGAATTTAATGAAGTGTAGAAAGAAGAAATACAAAGAGATGATTATGAAGCTAGAGTTCTTCAATGTGAGTTGCATTTCAAGTGTGTGCCATTATCAGAAGATCATAAGAAGTGTGGAAGAGTGTTTGTGGCTAGTCCAAAAGTGTATGAGATGTCTTAGGCTACAATTGAAGACCCAAAATAATTATCTATGTAATATGGTAGGACTAGTGTTCTGCATGTTGTATTGATTCATTGGGGATTGGTGTCTCTAGTAGGTTGGTGCCTACAAAAAAAATAGGGGATTGGTGTCTCTGGTAGGTTGGTGCCTACTTCATATTATAAAATTCACTTGTATATTTCTATTTTGTGAGGTTAGATTTGGACAGTAGATTCAAACATCTATTCTCACCATGGTTTTTCCCACCTTGGGTTTCCATATATATTTGGTGTTCTTATGAAAAAATATTTGTGCTTATGTTGTTCCTAGATCATTAGTATCTACTTTGATTCATATTTCATTTCTTACATGCATGCACGTAAAAATGGTCAACATTATAATAAGTCTGGTAATTAATTAAATACAATTATTTAATTAATCTCCTAAAGTCATCTACATATAAATAAATTTAATTATTTATTTATATTGTTCATTCTTATGATTCTTCTACATTAATTAAATAAAGAACTTTATTTAATTAATTACCATCTCCATATTCCTCATAATTAAATTAAATAAATTCTATAATTTATTTATATTTGATTATCATGTTATTCGAAATTTGAAAATTTGAATTCAAAAATGGAATATTCCTCCTCTTCATCTCATAGTTAAATTAAATATTTTAAATATTTAATTTAATTCCTTCTAAATCCATCTCTCTCACATAATTAAATACTGCTTATTTAATTATGTGACTTTCTAATCTCATCTTCACATATAATTAAGTAAGTTTATTTATTTAATTATGAAATCTCATTTTAACTCATTCTTCAAAACGACAACTTTCCTTTAGTTCTAAATGGGAAAAAATGAAAAAGAGGAAACCTTCTACTTCTCTCACTCAACTTTCAAAAATCCTATACCGTTCATCTTACCAGACTGAATCTCAACCATTGATCTTTGCCAACTAAGCTTTTGCCTTCGAAAATCTATAAATCTAACCTTTCACAAGCCATTTGGATCGAATCTTCAAACATCCTTATGCTGTCAAAATATTCTATCTTTCATCCATCATTCTCCTTCAAACCTTTACCATATCGTTATGCTGCTGAAGTGAACAACCAACATTCCTCCATTATCAACCTTCAAGATCTTGCATTCTTAGTGTATTTATGCATTTACTTTTAAATCTCGTTCTTTAGTAGTCATTTTGTGGAGCTTAGCATACAAATCGGAGAGCTTTGGCAAAAATACTGGAGATAGAGGACAATGGGACGTCTTCAAAGGAGCTGTTGCATTGAGAGTTTGCTTTACTTTGTTTAATCAGTTTTTCTTTGATTTAAAGTTTCATTGGTGTGCTTGAATAGTATTTATCTCATTTTAATACGCATATTTTCGATCACACATTTTTGGCGCCCACCGTGGGGCTTTGCCCCGTTTTTAATATCTACTTGCAGATTTTATTGATTTTTTTGATGCAGATCTGACAGTTTTTGGACAAAACTGCAAGTTTTACCAATTTCTTCATATCTTCTACACAGTGGCGAATTTTTCTACAATATTTTTACAAAGTCTTTGGCATCATCTCAAGAGGCTACAGTAAAAAAATTGAGGGTGTATCATTGTTTTTGTAGAAGTTATCGTAATTTTATGTTTTTTCATAAAATTGGTTTTCTGAATGCAAATCGGTGAATTTTTTAGATTTTTTTACATTTTCGGAAAGTTCCTTAAATTCTAATGGGGGTCTGTGTTTTACAGATTTAATTTTAAGGTCAAAAACAATGCGAAAAAATCCGATCTTCATTTTCTGTGTGATTTCCATAAATCCGCGTTTCTGAGAGCAAAACAGAGAATTTTGCTGACTTCTTTACATTTCTGGAAAGCTCTCAGAAAATTAACAGGGATATCTTCTTTGAGTTTTTATTTTTGAGATCACTAAAATTGTCAAATAATAAAATCTAATTCGGCTATGTTAAAAACATGTATCTGAAATCGCAATTTTCTGATGAGTTTGTTTTTTTTTTCTTTTGCTGCATTATAATATTATTTTTTTGATCTTGTAGGTGATCATAAGGAGCTCTAGTAGCAGCAATATCACTCACAACAATAATTTGGAAAGCGAAAATAACCAGGTGCACTCATTCCATCCTTAATCTCTTAATCTTGTTTGTCAAACATTTCAATTTGGGGCATAAAATTAATCATTGTTTGCAAACACATTTGGATTTGGGCTCTTAAAACGAATATTGTCTTCAATCACATATTGAAAATCTGGTCTAAAATTCACCACTGTCTTCCATCACATTTTGATTTGGGATTTAAAAAGAACAAGTGTTTGAACTTTTTTACACACGTTTCATTTCTAATCTAAGGGAAATTAATCATTGTGAGCGTGAGTCAAGTGCGTGTGTGATCACAAACACCTCACTTGATTTGCTTTTGTCAAACCCTTCATAGGAGGCCTGCTAGGGGATTTCATCACCCCTAGGGACGACCTCAATCGAAGTGTGAATCGAAAGACACGCTTGTTTGGAAGTTAAAATCTTATCACTCTTGGCTAAGCCCCAAAGAACTTTATACCTTTGGGAAGTGAAGGTGAAGGGTGGGTTACCCCTTTCTCCCGGCTGTGTGACAGGATTTTGCTTTCAAATCATCCTTAGTCAACCTTGTTCAAACTAGTTTGAAACCTAATTGGCCATACCCACTTGACTAGTTCTAGGACTTGTTGACGTGTCTTCCTCAAATGTGTGCTTAATAATCACATTCATAAATTTTAAAATTCAAACTTGCTTATGTGTCTTACGTGTGTGATTCATGTGTGTGCATGTGTGATTATTCATTTAAACATTTCCAAATCAAGCTAAACACCAAACACATAAAGACAAGTCACTTTACATGTTCTTCCAACACATTCACATCATATCCAATCATCATCAACCCTAATCAATCCAAGTCTTCCAATCTAATCATTCCACATCATCACCATCACCACTTGTCAAAATGGTCATAATCATAAACAAGCCCAATCCTAATCATAAGCCCAAAATCATAACCCAAGGGGGCTATCCCTCTAGGCCAAATCATGAGACAAAACCTAAGCCCGAGATCATCATTCAAGGAGTCCCTTTCTCTAGATCAAATCATGAAACAAAACCAAAACATAGAATCAGACTTCGAGGGGCTTCTCCTACCACCTCTAATGATGACATGAACTATGTTGCATACTTTGAGGAACAAATCGATGTACAAGAGCTTACACACATGTGTGACACCATGCCCACATTCGAACACAAAGCCCTAGCATCCCAACTTCAAAACCTTCTTCAAACACTTCACCAAATACCCAAACCCCTAGACCACCAAACCATACAAAGCCTCCAAAATCTCTTCCAAAATTTTCAACAAATTAAATCACCTCAAATCCAACACCTCCTAGCTCAAGCCAATCAATTCATTTCCACTTGTCAAATCCAACAACCACCACATCATCCCTTATCCATTCATTATCACCCTTCCACCTCATACCAATCTAATCCATTCCCTTCTTCGCATTTCAATGCTACATCACAACAAACACATGTGACTTTAAGTTATACCTTGCAACAAGATCAAAATTCTTCATGTTCTAATGCAACCATTGACAAGGGGAACACCAATCTAGTCCATGCACCCTTACCATCATCCAATCAAAACCAAAACCCTAAGCCAACACCTTCCAACCATACACCTACAAAGGATGTGACCCAAGGGCTACTAGCAAGGAATCAAACATCGCCATGGCATCCAACTCATATTCTTGAACATACAAAAGAGTCATCAAACATCATGCCAAATCCTTTAAGCCAACCATGTCATCCACAATCCCTTGATCCAATTCAAGAGTCATCCCCTTCCACCTCCATTCCAATAAGTCATGAGGTATGTCAAGAGCACAATCCTAAACATGTAGAAACATTACCCCCTCATCCACATAAAGATCAACACCCTCCCAATGATCCCATTCATAACATACCTAATATTGTTCATGATCAACCTTCCATCTTTGATCAAGACCCCTTTTATGATCAAGAAGACCATGATGATCCTCTTAGCCAACTTTATGCATTCCATGGTCAAGAGCTTTCCACCTCACCCATCCATGATACACAAACATTCACCTCCCTTAATGAGACATATGCCTCCCAAGCACACATAGTAGATCAAACAAATATCTTGGATCTAAGTGACCACGGCTAATCAAGATCCTAATGATCCTCCATCACCACTATCGACCCCATTGCAAGTCCTCCATCATATCCTATTGGTTTTCTACCCTCATTCATGAATGTTCCTCCTTAGAACAACAACCATTATCTTCTCCATCCAATAAAGAACTCATGTCTAGTGTTTCACCTACACCTAGTTCCATTGTCCATTGCACACTCCAAAACATGAACCACCAAGGTAAAGGTCTAGACCTTCATGAACAAGATATTTTGGAGCCTATACATGTCAAAGTCCCTCCACACTCTTATGACCTTGGACCTACACCCCAAGGACAACAACCTAAAGATGTTGGTACTTCCTCCATGCATCCTAAGTCCACTTTCCATCATAAAGCCTATCATATCCCTAAGACATATGTTGCAATTCCACCTCCATCATCCTACAAATGTCAAAAGCATGTGACCATACACCTTCCACCATCAACTCTACCACCATTGCTTCCAACTCCCAATATTCCTCCATCTAATCTACCTCCACTTCTCCCAACACCTAATATCCCTACCATTCAATCCTCTTATCCCTCCATCCATAAATACCCTAATATTCCTAATCATGACCAACAAATGCACACATTGTATAAACATGAAGCTTCCACCCATTCCACCATATCCATGGGATTCAAAAGCAAGAATTTCAATGCCTCTACCTATAAAGTAAAAAATTCTAAGGGTTCTCATGCCTTAGGACATCAATACAAAAATTCAAATCAAAATACATCCAAAAAAGTATATAAGCCCATACCTCCAAAAGTAAAGCCCAAAACTAAAATGGTTTGGGTACCTAAGAAAAAAGAAATCAAGTCAAATGAGGCATTCACATCACAAAAATCCCAACCATCCACTTCCATCCCACATTCTCATTCCATTCAAAAATCTAAAATTCCTAAAACCCACAAGAAAAATAAAAATCATAAAAATACTAAGTCTATGTGGGTACCAAAAACACTTTATCCACCACCTCCTAAGCAAACATCTTCATTGCTTCCTACACCGCATCCACATCAAAAGCTTCAATGTTTATCACGGTGTGTGCAACCATTGGTCATGGTTCCCTTCCATTTCACAACGATCCCACATACCTCCACCTCCCCATCCTTCAACTACTATCCTACATATCTTCCCAATCACCTTCCTATGGTCCATGCTTTTGCATAAACCTTTCATCCATCCTTTTGCACAAGTCCTATTCAATCCACATCATCATCCACTATTCCCCATCCATTCTTGCATAAGCCTTTCATAATTTTCCATCTACCTAATCCATCCCTTTCATGTCATCCCTCACCAACATCTATGAGCATAATGAGATTTGACATGGTCCATGCAACGACATCCATCTAGTGGGACTATCACCTTTCATTCAACTAGACACTGGAGTCCCTCCCATCCATATTCACCTTCTCCTATCCAAAAAGTCAAAAATTCAAAACAAAAAAAATGAAAAAAAGAAAAAAGAAAAAGAAAAGTAAAGAGAAATCCCTTCGTCCAATGGTGAAAACCTGGTAAACAGGCGCCCTGGATAAGTACCATGATGAAAACCTAGCAAATAGGCGTCATGTGTAGGTTGATCTTCTATGTCACTTACACTTGGGGGCACAATGTCTTATCTATCCAACCTATCCTTTTCATGTCTTATCATTTCCATCCTACCTACCATCTTTAGCCATTATACCTATCATATTGAGTCCATTCATCCACCCTTCTTCTTTTGATCTTGATGAAGATATAGGGGCAAAATGTTGAAACATGTTTTAGGTATCTCTTGATATACCTCATCCTTCCAAACAATCATATCATTATCCTATTGTCATAAGCTTTGTCATGAAAAATCCTATCTTGTACCTATAATGGGGCATGTTATTCCTATGCAACATAGTCTTTGGAAATCACATCCTTGCTCTCTTATGATGCATACGTCCATTCCATTCACTATGACCTATCCATTCCATCCATCCATCTATCATGAGCCTTTTATCCCTTATCCCATCACCCACCCTTTCATCCATCAATCCCATTTATCTCCTTGCACCTAGACTTGGTTTTCCCCTTGTCATTGGTATCTAGCACAAAGGCTACTCAAATTTTCATCCTTTGACACCTCCAAACATTTCAAAAATCAAAAAACAAAAAAAAAAAAACATTTCAAAGTCCAAAAAAATCAAAACATTTCAAAGTCCAAAAAAATCAAAACATTTCAAAAAGTCCAAAAAAATCAAAACATTTCACAAAAAATCCAAAAAAAATCAAATATCCAACAAAAATCCAAGCAATAAAATCAATCCATCCAATTACTTTGTCCAATTTCATCAATTCGATCCCTCACCTCAATCCAATCATTCAACCATTCAACCAAATCAATCATCTTCATCAAAACCATTGCATCGAATCAAATCAATCAAATCAATTCAAGCAATAATTCAAATGCAAGTCAATCCTTAATCCATACCAATCAAGTCAATCAATCTTGTCAAATTATCCAATCACATCCTTTGGTCTTGATCCTTATCTTGTTGTAAACCTAATCAATCAATCAACCAATCAATCAATTATCATCATCCTTGTGTTGCTCTAGGGATATATCACCTCCTGACAATGACAACACTATCATCATCATCAATCAATCAATCAAATCAATGGTTTATAGCTTGACAGGGGCAATTCCTTGTTTGTTTTTGTATCATTTGTGCATGCTTGCTTGCTTGCTTGTGTGTGTTATCATTTTATCTTGCATTTGTATCAAATCCGTATCATTCCAGCTAATATTCATATCTTGTGTATGTTGGAGTAGCTTTTTGCACTATCCTTTGCATCTAAGGTCATATCATACCTTTTGTGCATTAGGACTTTAATGCTCTAAGTCTCCTTCCTCATATGTCTAGACAAGGTTGTATTATGTTGGGGCATGAGACACATTGTCACCTTGGTCCTTATATCTTGATGCATAACGTCTAGTGCTAAATCAAACATCATGGTTGCTCACCTTCATTGCACCATAACGTATCATTCCTCTCCTTCATCCACTTCCTATCTTACATCATTCATCTTGTCTATCCTTATCATTTCATTTCGAGAGCCTACCCGTGTTTGTTCAACCCGCCTATCCTCTCGAGGGGGCATCATCATTCCATCATCCTATCTTTATATCATTATCCATTCTTCTCTATCCATACCTTAACTTCTTTGAAATGATGTTACTCGACAAAAAAATATCATCATCTCGAACATCATCTCAAAGAGGGGCAAAATGTATGCACGTAAAAATGGTCAACATTATAATAAGTCTGGTAATTAATTAAATACAATTATTTAATTAATCTCCTAAAGTCATCTACATATAAATAAATTTAATTATTTATTTATATTGTTCATTCTTATGATTCTTCTACATTAATTAAATAAAGAACTTTATTTAATTAATTACCATCTCCATATTCCTCATAATTAAATTAAATAAATTCTATAATTTATTTATATTTGATTATCATGTTATTCGAAATTTGAAAATTTGAATTCAAAAATGGAATATTCCTCCTCTTCATCTCATAGTTAAATTAAATATTTTAAATATTTAATTTAATTCCTTCTAAATCCATCTCTCTCACATAATTAAATACTGCTTATTTAATTATGTGACTTTCTAATCTCATCTTCACATATAATTAAGTAAGTTTATTTATTTAATTATGAAATCTCATTTTAACTCATTCTTCAAAACGACAACTTTCCTTTAGTTCTAAATGGGAAAAAATGAAAAAGAGGAAACCTTCTACTTCTCTCACTCAACTTTCAAAAATCCTATACCGTTCATCTTACCAGACTGAATCTCAACCATTGATCTTTGCCAACTAAGCTTTTGCCTTCGAAAATCTATAAATCTAACCTTTCACAAGCCATTTGGATCGAATCTTCAAACATCCTTATGCTGTCAAAATATTCTATCTTTCATCCATCATTCTCCTTCAAACCTTTACCATATCGTTATGCTGCTGAAGTGAACAACCAACATTCCTCCATTATCAACCTTCAAGATCTTGCATTCTTAGTGTATTTATGCATTTACTTTTAAATCTCGTTCTTTAGTAGTCATTTTGTGGAGCTTAGCATACAAATCGGAGAGCTTTGGCAAAAATACTGGAGATAGAGGACAATGGGACGTCTTCAAAGGAGCTGCTGCATTGAGAGTTTGCTTTACTTTGTTTAATCAGTTTTCCTTTGATTTAAAGTTTCATTGGTGTGCTTGAATAGTATTTATCTCATTTTAATACGCACATATTTTCGATCACACACATGCATTTGAGTTAAGAGCTTTAAATAGATTTGATCTATTGATTCATCCCCCTCTCAGTAGATCATGTGCCCTTCAAACCTATCACTTACTCATCCAACTAATAATACCACCAAATAAGTTGAACAGATAACTATTGGTGGATATTTTATTGTTGACATCTCCTACCTAATGTGAATCCATGAATGTTTATTAAGTACTAGTTCTCTATAAAATCACCATGATAAAAAACTAGATAATTTGGAGGTATCTCACAAATAATTAAGACTCTTAGCTACACCTTATTGATATTTTCTAATATTCGCCATAAAGGGAATCAAAATGTTGAACACTTTTGGAGATTGAGAGGGGGGTGAATTAGTCTACTCAAAACTTAACCCCTTCCAAAACTTGAAATTTTCAGCACAACTCAAACTCCCTTAGAAGATAAAGATAGAACATTAAGCAAATCGGTAATAGAGAGGATTATAGCAATTATAATCTTTTAGCAAACTTAACCAATGAAAGTAATAGCAATAAGCAAATTAGCAGCAAAGAGAATGAAATAGAGAACACACACATGCATTAGGAGACACTAGATTTATGTGGAAAACCTAATGAGGGAAAAACCACGATGAGAGTAAACTCACAATATAAGGCTCACTACCAAAAGACTTGCAAGAAGGCTCACTGCCTTAGAGAAAGATACAAAAAGGACTTGCAACACTCAATTACCAACCAACTCCAGGAGAAAGATACATGGACCTGATGAGATTCACTATCTTAGAGTAGGATACAATATGATTTAAAGAGAATTACAAAGAAAGCTAACACAACCCTCCATTGACAGAGGTGTTCAAGCACAATTGATCTTTCCTTTCACAATATTTAGCACTATCTTTGTTGGATATTCAATATGATTCACACATACACTTATTTGAACTTGTACACTTCTCCATCTTGTTACATTCAAAATGATCTTGCATTTATATCCATCACAACACTTCAATTCTTCAATTAGGCTAGCCAAGAAGAGAATAAACAATGAATATAGCTGGTTGGCCATAAAAAATATAAGGTTGTCCTATCCCAAAGATAGAGAGGACCTAAACAATATTATCACTTCTTTCAATATGATCCAAAATGATTTACATACAAGCACACATCAACCTAAGTCAACATCAAGGAAACGTGTGGATGAAACATTGAAGAACATAACTAGTCAACCCATAAACATATTTCAATTGAATTTACTTGATGCGGTCATAAAAGTGATAGGTCAGGACCCAAATCTATCATGACGCATCTTCCATTGCTAGCACAACCCCCCAAGCACATGACCCAAGCAAAGGAACAAGCCTTGTCAGTCGACTATCCATAGATAACCCTTAAAGCCAACTCAAGACATGATGCGACACCAAAGTGGACAATTAGCAACATGCAGATCACATAGGGATGTTATATGAACATCTAAAATCACTTCCATGTACTTCTTTCATATTGTCATGCAATTAACAACCACCGTAGATCAAATAGGTACAAAAAAAGTCTTTTCAAGAAACACAAGATACATAACTAGATGTTGTAACATTTGTAGAACAACTTGCGAACCACTTTAGTGTATGCGATTGGAATTGAGGCATTGCATAGGTGTTGTGAGAATATTCACCAAGCCGCAAGAGCAAAGACATCAATACAAAGAAATGGAAAGTATTTCCCATGCTAGTCTAGACAACTAGCAACACTGTCAACCTTTTGCAATTCACAAGAACCTCATTGGCAACACAAGTGGCCTGAAAAGATAGGAGCAAAATGTACACAAAAAATTGACATTGATTACCAAGCCACAAGACCATAACTACAACATCAGAGGAATGTAAAACATCCTCTTAGAATAAATTCAATGTAGCTTCCTGAACCAGAATCATTTGAGCAACTTACGAAGACCATAACTTCCTTTCAGCAACACATATATTATTAGGAACATCAGGAGAGAGAAAGAGACATAGAGTAGACCTTCAACAACATTTCTCCAACATTATTCATGCTTTTAATCCTCATCTAAATATGAAATAAAATTTGATGATAGTAATAATGCATTATATGAGCATCAACAACAATACTACTTTGATAAGGCATGACATCCAACCATGAACTTCTCCAACTCTCCTTTTCTTTGATAAGGCATGACATCTAGTCATGAAATTCTTCAGTTCTTCTCTTTTTTGATAAGGCATGACATACAACTATGAACTTCTTCAACTCTTCTCTTCTTTGATAAGGCATGACATCCAACCATGAACTTCAATTCTTCTTTGATGAGGCATGACATCCAACCATGAACTTCTTCAATTCTTCTTTGATGAGGCATGACATCCAACCAACAATCAATGTTGATAACATCTATCAACAATATCCTTAGTGTTAACATCAATGACAATCATCAGTGTTGATATCCATGACAACAACATAACCATCAGGACGGGTGCAAAAAGATGGGGGGCCAAATTGTGTCCAAATTTTAAAAAAATTCAAATAGCTCATAACGCGAGTGTGTTATAACACGCTCGTGTTATGGCTTGGTGTTCTGAGCCTAAGGCTTGACCACACCAAGCCTATTCCTCGCTTGTGTTATAACATGAGCACGAAATAACACACTCACATTATGAGCCATTAAAACAAAAAAAGGAAATCAAGCTCATTTGTGTTGTGACTATTTTTTTCTGCCCGCAACCAAAATACCTTCTTTTGCGTGCTCACATTCTAGGAGGAGTGAATAATTTTTTTCATCAATTTGTTGCTATTTCGTCACCAGGATGCCACCACATCGATAGGGAGGTTGAAGAGGTAAGGATTGTTTGTTTTTTGTTGTGAATTTGTTAGTTTTAGGTAGTTTTTAATATTCATTTTTTGAATTTGTAGGAGATGATAATGATCCTGGAAACCCTCTTCAAAACCCTCCTAAAAGTCCTCAACAAGCAGAGCAAAAACAACATGAAAAAAATCCTCAAGTTCAACAACCACAACAACAATCTCCTCCACCAATCCCTCAACATCCTCCTGGAACTCAACAAAATTTAATGAGTGAAATTGAAAACAATAAATTTTTTTTGAGGAGTTAATCACGAGGTTGAATGATCCAAATGGTTCAACCATAGAAAGAAAAACACTTGCAAATTCACTTAAAGAAATGTTAAAACATGTAGATGCAATCAACAAATAATTAAGTGGTTGGCAAGATAGGAGGCAGGCGACTAGGAATTTTTACCGGGATAAACTATCATATAAAGATGTAAAAGATCTAAAAATTATAAAATTAGATTTGTGCACATTATTCACACCCACACACAAATCAAAATATTAGCATCAATGCGAAGAGGTTTCCTATCCATTGGTGCCACTAGCAATAGATTAGGAAATTTTTTGGGGATAGGTGGTACATGGTTTTTGATCACCCACCATGCAACAATTGCGAAGTCCCACAATATTTCCTGAGGAAACTATACTGTGAGTTCATCTGGAACAAAATCTCAAATTATTTTGATATGAGGGACTTCCAGGGGAGAGGTGGGGGGTTAGCTCAAGATAGACCCGGTGTACAACAGGATCCTATCACTAGGTTGCCTCATGAGCACATCGTTATCCCTTCCATCACGAAGGAGAGTGCTAAGGTAGACACTTTGTAGGCCATCAACTCTTTGACCTAGAGTGTCATCCAACATGCCAACCCTATACTAAAACACCATTCAGGGGAGTCTTTGAGTGGTGGGCTTCAATCCCATTTGAGTCAGGCTTGCAGGGCAACTTGTTCATATGACCCCATAGACACTTAGGAGGCTGCTACACAGGATACATCTGCAGCTATGGAGATGGTGAGGGCAGCTGAAATTTTGAATGAGGGTTATGGCATCGATACTCAAGTAAATTTTAGCATGTTCATTGAATTTAATAAATATTAAATTTCAATTTTGAAATGCAAGATTAACTAATTTAGTTTTATGATTTTAATAAAATTTTAGGGGCATAGTGTTGATACTGGATACATCAGCCCTACACCTGCTTATTACTCCACTACATCTACCATTGAGGTATGTAACTAGTAAACAATTATAAATTTATTACATGTTAATAGCATTCTTATATGAATGGTATTCTAATATCTCATTTTGGATGTTGAATAGACTAATATTGGAGGTTTCATGAGAACACCTCCCAGTACCACTAGATTTAGATAAACCTACACGTAGGTAATAAAATAAAGAGTTTAACTAATGAATTGTACTCAATAGATTTGTGTAGTTTATATTCATATCGTTGATTACATTTCATTGCACATCTTTCAATCTCAAAGCATTACTTCACATTCCATAACTAATAACTAGATGATGATAGATGAAAAAATTTCAACTACATGATAGCTGTTTAGAAAGTCAACATAAGTAGTAATGCAATTACTTCACATAGCATAAGTAATAAGTAGGAGCAGCTTCCAATTGCATTTTCTTGTTATGGCATTCCATGAGACCACTTCTTACTAAGGCATCTTTTCAAACAATTCACTGCCTTGTGTATGCTATGGATGCTTGGAAGAAATATATGAAAGAATAATAGTAAGTAATAGAATAGACAAGGAAATGAGTTGTTTGAAAAAATGCCTCAAAGAAATGTGGTCTCATGGTGATGTCCATCACCATTCGACCCAATTTATTTGAGGCATTTTTTCAAAAAACTCACCACCTCTTCTATGCTACCACATTTTCCATACATGTCTACCAAAGCATTTTATCAAACAATTCATTTCCTTGCTGCTATGGATAAAATCCTAAAAAAGGTACTTTCCAACAAACTATGGATGCTTGGAAAAAATCTATCAAAGCATAATAGTAAGCAATAGCATAGAAAACACATTGATTAGTTTGAAAAAATTCCTCGAAGAAATGCGGTTTCATGGTGATGGAATGGCATTCCATCACCATGAGACCACATTTCTTTGAGGCATTTTTTCAAACAACTCATTTCCTTTTCTATGCTACCACATTTTCCATACATGTGTACTAAAGCATTTTATTTTAAACTAATCACTTCCTTACTGCTATGGATAAAATCCTAAAATAGGTGCTTTCCAACAAACTATGGATGCTTGGAAAAAATCTATCAAAGCATAATAGTAAGCAATATCATAGTCAAGGCAGTGAGTAGTATGAAAAAATTCCTTGAAGAAATGTGGTCTCATGGTGATGGAATGCCATTCATCACCATGAGACCACATTTATCTGAGGCATTTTTTCAAACAACTCACTGCCTGAAGAATAGAAACCAACCCTTTAGCCAAAATTCCCCTCCAAATTCTTTTCAAGGTCCTCATCCTCATCCTCAATTTACCAATCCATGGAACCTTCCACCTTTTATTCCACTTGTTCATGTCCCCACCCCTCCCTCTTCATGTCATGGACCCTCCATCTCATAACCAAGACCACACTATACCATCGACCCCATCCTAACATAATACCATAGAGAAGGCAATGAATTGTTTGAAAAAATGCCTCAAAGAAATGTGGTCTTATGGTTATGGAATTCCATGACACATTTGTTTGTAATGGCATTCCATCACCATGAGACCCCATTTCTTTGAGGAATTTTTTCAAATAGTTCACTGCCTTCTCTATGCTACCATAGTTATCATACATGTCTACGAAAGCATTTTATCAAATGGTTCACCGCCTTGCTGCTATGGGTAAAAGCCTAAAACAAGTTCTTTCAAACAAGCTATGGATAGGGAAAATAGTAAGCATGATAGTCAGAAATATATAGTTTAATAAGTACTCAATTTAATTTTGTTCATTATCTCATACATTATAAGCCATGGCGTGGATCACTATTGTAGTTTTTGTGATTGAATAATTTGTTGTTTTATTTTTCAGATGTGGAAGCAGATACACCTCTGAATGTTCATAAGGAAATGGAGCTTGGTGTTTCATCTGCTATAGAATCCTCGATGGTTCTCATGGAGGAGGTATGAGGCAGACTAATAAATTTCAATTTATATTGGTTGTTATAGCTATTAGTTAGTGAAAAATCAAACCATTATTGATTCATAGTTTAATTTCTCTTTGGATGGTTTCTATAGGGCTTCAACATGCCACAACATGGGCATGCAAATATTTACCTCGAGGAGAGAGATCGTCTACTGGCGGTAAGTAGTTGTTTTGTTAAATATATCATTTTTTATAATGTAATTTCTATATATTAATTTCTTTACTTCTTATTGTAACAAATAAAGCTTGACTAGGAACTAAACCCTGGGAGGAGCACCAGGAGCACTCGGCCTCATAATAAACGAGTGAAAGATATTTCCATCCATCTGACAAGCAAGGGGAAATAATTTATTTCGAGAAGATGCAGAGCAATGAATTTTGATTCTAGAGCCCTTTGTTGTATGCCTATATGGCATTTTTGTACATATTTTGTATTGGATATATTTGACATTGTATGCCTATATGGCATTCTCGTAAGCCTATATGGCTATTTTGTATATATTTTATACTTATATCGACATATATTGATGTATGCCTACATGGCTATTTGGTTAATACAAATATTTTTTATCGATGGTATCCATATTTGCATTATAAATCCATGGTTCAATAGATATGAGTTACATGTATTCAAGTGTATACTTTACAACTTATGTGTATACTTTGTGACTTACATGTATTCCAATGTATACATTGTGAATTACATGTTTTCATGCGTATACCTTGTATTCATGCATATACTTTGTATTAATTTGTGTATACTATGTATTCGTGTGTATACTTCAAGGCTTACGTGTTTGTGAGTACTTGTGCTTCCCTTATTCACATGTATGCTTGACTTATTCATGTGTATACTTATTAATTGGTTAGCCATAGCTTTGATAATTGTTGTCCTTCATGGTTTGTCTTGAATATTTATTGATTGATGCTAAACAACTTTATTAGTTGATGCTAAACAACTTCAATATTTCTAGGAATACTAGTAGAGTTACAAATTAAAAAATTGCACAAATTGGAAAGAAAAGATTAACTCTAAATAAATGCATTGATTATTAACTTGATAATTGATTAAGAATGAGTATAATATATATCAATAGATGAGCCTTCTAGAATGACAATTGCCAACTAGAAAATAGGAAAACCATTCCCAATACTTTGAAAGCAATAATCCACCCAAAATTGCAATGAGAGAGAAGGCTTATTTAAGATCCTTGAGCAATGTATTTCCTAATGCTCCCTTTTTCTTACATATTTCAATTCAATTTAATTCAAAGAGTTCCATCAAATTCTTTATATAAAATAAAAAAAATGATTTCAATTGGTATTCCATGAGATTCACCAAGGGTGGAAAATCAGTCCACCTACAAAAATCTAGAAAATCAGAGGAAGATTCTGTGGAGTTGGATCTGTATTTCTGCCTCCTACAAGTCTCCGCTCCTAAAATTGTCAGATTTAGGTCTGAAAGTGACTTTTCCTTGATGATTTGACTTGAATGAAGAGGAGAAGAATTGGATGACTTTGAAATGAAATCTTCAATGATCCTCAAGCTTCCAAAGGACCTAAATCTGCATACAAACAAGACAAGAAGAGAAATTGTTGATTGTTAAGGAATGGGGGTTTGCCTTGGTCGAACCCCGTTTAGGTAATTAAACCAAATTGATGAAATAAAGGAATGAAGCAAGTAAAATAGAAGTGATTACCTTGTAAATGATGATTGATCTTGGATTTCTGCAACAATACATGTAGGATTTGTCCTTGAATGCTTTAGAATGCTAACTTGAAGATCCCTAATGAAGAAACCCCAACTTGCTTGACTTGAAATGAAAGATTGATGGGTGAATAATGAAGAATGAATGTGGATTATATGGTTAGGTGTAAAATGAGGATAAAAACACTTATTTATAGTCAATTTTCCTTAGTACCTGACTATACTACATCATAGGCTGACATAAAGTGAAAATAAACTTTAAATTTCACCTTTTCTCGCTCAAGGGTCAAAATGGAGCCAAATAGGACTCATTCACCAAGCATGGTGAATGGGTCCCACCTGGATGGGACTCATTCACCAAACATGGAGAATGGGTCCCATAGGGGCCATTCTGACACCTATGAAGCTTAAGAGATAGGAAATAAGGTTTAGATTGCTATCTTGTCAGGTGTTTGATCAATTAAAGCCTCAGGATGCACAATATGGGTAAAATAGGACTTAATAGGGAACCATCTCCTCTCTACATCCCTGCGTGAATCAATGAAAACATCATAGCTCATTGATCCAACATCTCAAGTAAACATCATAATTGAGGAGATCATGCTAATTAATTTTTTTCATAAAGATGGGTATGATGCACCTGTGAGCACCATCCACACACATGATGAACTTTCCGTACCTCCTTTAGGTAGTATTGTTTTGTCAATTTTGGTTGGACCTAAATCTGTGAAGCTTCTGTTCGACATAATCCCTATATCTGAACTCTTTAAAGTGAAGTTGGGTATCCTCTAGTTAGTAGCTATGAATGCAGTACCCTTGGTTGTGCATAAATGTTTAAAATTTATCCACGAGGGTTTCGTGCATGTAATTCATGTCACCAGTTATAAACTACTAGTTGCCTATGGTAGTTACTCCTTGTATTACTCTTGGCCTACGTCTGTTGGTCCTCTTCTTCCTAGGAAGGACCTCTTGTATCAAACTTATCAGAATTACAAGAGAGGGCGCTTAACGCCGGGAGTGAGATACCCTCCATCACCTTATGTTGTTTCACATAATGCTTGCTTAAAAGCTGATAGTGATGCCACTAAGGTACGTAGAAGGTAAGAAGAGAAGCGGTCCCAAGATCCTCCTTCTTCCTTTTCTGTTTTTCATTCTGATGCTCCTTCTCGCCCTGTTGTGGTGCCATCAAATTCTGTGGTGCCCGCTTAGCGAAAGTCCAAGCATCCCGTGTTTGAGCTTCCTATTTTTCCCATGGAGCCTAGGCCTATTCGGTATAGAAGGAAGAAAGGTCCTTATGGGGAATCTTCTATGTCTCGACCTCCACGACCTCCTACCACTTCTACTTCCAAGGCAGTAAATGGGAAGAGGCCTGCTGTTGAGGTGTTACAACCAACTCCCACTGCCACTTCTCAACCCACTCCTGCTCCCATTCAAGAGCCTGTCCCTCTGCTGGAAATAGCTGTGGAGGACACTCCCATGGCTGAGTAGGAGCCTTCTTTTCACTCGCAACCTCTAGTATCTAGCTCAAAGAGTCATAGAAACCACCTTGCACACAAGCACAATCATCGGTGAAAGGCTCTCACGGCTAAGTAGGCCACCTTACAAAGGAAGGAAGAGGAGACAAGCACCTTTGTATTAGGGTCTCCTACTACATCCTCATCTCTCCTCCCATCTGCTTCCATTCAACTGAGCTCCACATCACTTCTAGCTTCCGCTATGAGTACGAATGTACCTAACCCTAAAAAGGTGCAGGTGTTCATCACTCCTTTGGTGGAGCCACCCTTGTTTATGTCCCTTCTAGATGTACTGCCTTTTCCAAAACCTGTAGAAATGATGAACACTTCGGTGGTATCTGCTATGGTTTTCTCTTCCTCTTCCTCCACACCTCTTGCCTCATCTGTGGGGATTTCATGTCCCTCGATGGAGTAGAAGGTGGAGAGTGGTCCTTCCAGCAACAAAGGACATAAGAGTAGTCTACCTCCAAAAGGCGGTCACGCACTGACTACTTGTATTTTAGAAATGAGACTAGTCTCGGTTTCCCCTGAGTTCGTCATCACTCCTGAGTCACTCGATGAGCCTAGCGGTGAACCTCATAAATAAATTTCTCCATCCGTTGAGGTATGAAATGGTGCTCTAGTGAAGTGCATGTTTAACTCTCTGGATGAAGTTCTAGCCTTGTCAGCGATCTTCGTGAAATCATTGACCATAGCTCCACAAGAGCCGAGTGGAGGAGACCTTATGGGGCCTTCTTCCTTAGCCCTTTTTGCTGGAGGGTTGGAAGCTCCTCCTCTTAACATCCCACCACTACAGGCTTATCCTCCTTCCCCTTATGATGATCTAGAATGGGAAGCAGATGACCTCTTGGTTGATCAGTGTTAGGGGGAGGCCTCTTCTTTATCTTTAGATTAGATGTGTGTGTGTGTTGTGATGTGTTCCCCCCATGATCGTGCTATGTGTTCCTAGATGAACCTTGTCACCCTTGTTGGTGCTTGGATACAGGAGTGGTTTTTGTGTCGTAAACCTTCTTCTATCTATATCATCATTCTTCCATGTTTGTGGTTGACTTTCGAAAAAATTGGGGATGATGCAAAGTGTTGAGGGAATTTAGGCTTCCTTCCATGTTAACCCAATTTTTTATTTTTACTTTGTTTTCTTATGAATTCTTTACATTCTGATATAGTAGGGGGTTAATGAAAGTTCATTTTATATATTATTATTATACTTATATATATATATATATATATGTATGAGCAATTCTGACCTTGAAATATCAGATCACCCCTGTGCCCTTTGTTTGTGATGTCTTGCTCTCTTTTAGCTTTTCTTTTATCTTTCTCTCTTCTTTGCTTAAGTTGTCCCTTTCACGTGTGACAACGCCATTTCTATAACACTTCAATTTTCAAAAAATGCATTTGTTTCCAACAAATCTTTTCTTGAGGATCTTTGGAAACTTTTTTTCAAAGAATCACATTCTTGACTTGAAACCCTAATGGAATGTGTTTCCTTCATCATGGGTTCATAAAGAAAGAGCTTGAGACCTTTCCTTCGAGGAGGGAGTAGCTTTGACCTTCCTCTCGCAAGGGGGAATTTTCTTCATTTTGAATTCCTTGATGAAGTGAACATCTTTCGAAAGGATTCCTTGACGATGGATCGATTTGAGAAAAAACATCTCTTCTATGCTTTCAAACAACACGTCCCTCAAAGTGGACCCCTTCTCTCTTCACGTCGGGTTCTTGAGGTACCCCTTTGAAAGTTTACCAATATATTGATGGTCTATGTGACTGTCCACTTGCTTGCGTGGCCACTTTTGAACATGTTTTATCTACGGGTAAACATGTCACTTTGCAGGTATGCTTGTAAATCCACTTTCTGGCTCTGCGGAGTCTCCCTTCATTGGGTTTCCTCCATGTGAGAGATCTTGGAGGACACCTTTCCTACAGGCCTACAGGCCTATAGGGTGCTTCTTTTGAGCTTCCTCCATGTGAGAGATCTTGGAGGTTGCTCCCTTACAGGTTTGTGGGTCTATAAGGAACTTTTTCTAGGTTTCCTTCATGTGAGAGATCTTGGAGGACACCTTCCCTATAGGTCTACAGGTCTATAGGGCACCTTTTCTGGGTTTCCTTTATGTGAGAGATATTGGAGGAAACCTTCCCTACAAGTTTGTGGGTCTGTAGGGTGCTTTTTCTGGTTTTCCTTCATGTGAGAGATCTTGGAGGATACCTTCCCTACAGGTTTGTTGGCCTATAGGAAATTTTTTTGGGGTTTCCTTCCCGTGAGAGATCTTGGGGGACACCTTCCTTGCAGGTCTATGGGCCTATGAGGCACTTACCTCTAAGGTATTCCTTCATTTGAGAGATCCTAGGGGTTACCTCCTTGTAGATCTGCGGGCCTATAAGATTCTTTCATTCTACAACTTCATAGTTCTATGGGGCTATGGAGTCCTTTGCCTACCCTACACTTTCAAGCTTGCTAGATTGCGGTATGCTTCCTTGATGGTTCATGTATAAATTTCTAACCCTATTCACTCTTCGATCTACTTTACCGAAGCACTCATTAGTATTCGTGCTCACTAAAGTGGGGGAAAAATGTATAGGAGTGAATCTGCACCCCTTATGCAAATTCCCATTTCGTACATCCTCACCTTAGAAAACCAAATCCGAAGGCGAAATTCCACATTAACTACCTGACTTCCTTCCACTTGGCATCTGTTTGTTGTGTCAGTAGAATTTTTTTTCTTCAGGGATGCCCACGTGGCTCGCAGAAGTCCACGTGACACACTTACGTCACTGAAGAATTCCTTCGTTTGAAGCTGGGAGAGGCATTACACTTCCTATTGGGAACAGTTTGTAACATCCCTCTTCTACCAACTGATCCTGAAAATGGTAGATTCTCTCTCTTCTCCTTCAAATTCTTCCATTATTCATTCAACTCATCTCTTTTTGGCAATCTTCAAGCATTCATTTCATCCTTCTTCACAGTTTCTCAACATTTCTAGCATTCTCAACACTCCATTGCAACAACACTCCATCAACTCCATGAAGCAAGTGTGAAACAAGCCATTGCAGTAGGGGCTTGAGGTTTTGCAACACCTTCCTTCATCACAGTTGAGGCTGTGGTGATTGTTCAAGCTCTCTTTCTCCATCATTGTCTAGTGAGTTCTTGGTGGAGGTGGTAATGTTTCACTCATCTCCTTTATGATTTGGTTGAGTAGCTATATATTGTTTTGTAGTGTTATTTGCATTCCTTGTTTCTTTACTTATTTATCATACATTTGTCTATTGTTGCTATTTGGCTATTCGTGGAGGTGGAAACACCAAATGGGGGCTTGATTGAGGCAAGACCCTATACAACCTGAACAAATTTCCCCTCTTTCTTGTGTATAGGTGGACGTTCCTTTGGAGCTAGCTGGCGAACAAGCGCTTTTGTGAGATTGTCTTTGTCACCCTAGTTCTTGTCTATTTACTTTATCATTTCAGTGTTTATTTTGTATACTTCCTCATCTCGTTTTTACCATCTAGATTGAACTAGCTAGGCTATTAGTAGGTCTTTTCGGCAGTCTTACTGTGTTCACTATTTTCTAGCCATATAGACACCAACGCACCTAAGAGACACTAGCGCACCGTGCTGACATCCCAGAACTATGCTTCCATCCTTGGATAGAGAGCTATATGAGGCATAGAAATGACTCCAAAAAGCCATCTCGCTTAGCCCAAACCAAAGTTTGAGTTTGAAGGGCTTTATAGTCCTCATCATTCTCATCCCTCACATCAAACACCCCTTTAGAGTGAGGTAAGTTAGGGAAGCCTTTCGCTCTTGGCTCTCTGTGACATGGGGCCTTGACATGGTTGGTCCCCCTCTCTTACAAATAGTCTTTAAACATTTTCATAGCATAATACTCAGTACAAAATGAATTGTTATGTTCTTGATCCATCACCATATAAACACGTCAAAAGTTGTATATGTCAACTTTTTGGAATATTATTTCTTGTATAGGAAATGGACTTGGGAGAAAGCTTTACAATTTATAATACAAATAAGAAATAGACTAAAGGGTGGAAAATTAATTTATCACACCAAATAATAAATGTACGTGATAGCATCACTTCTTTCTCTTAGACTCCAATTTTCAAGCATAGCAAATCATTTCAAATGAAAATGACAAAATGCTTCACAACCAAAGTTGTCAATTGAGGAAAAATAAAATGTTTCCAAGTTCCACCATTGTACGCATTTATAATTGGTTGTATATTGTTGTAAGTAAATGAGGATAATTAAAAAACCTCTTGCGCTTGCTAGAATTGAGGATGATCATATGATTTTTGTGTGGAAAACTCAAACTTCTCAATTGTCGTGTGAATGTTTCTCTTTTTGATTATTTTGCATGCCATCATAAGGGATCGAGCCGATTGAACATAGCTCAAAGTGAATCGACATGTTTGGGTGTGAAAGAGGACCATGCTTAGCGTAAAAATACCTATCGAGATGTGTTGGAACAACTCATTTGCTCACACAAGTTACAAAATGAAAGTTGCACCACTTTGCAACTTTACATTGCTTGCATTTGACACTTTTTCCATCAAGTGAAAATTGGACACCATGAGAAGATGACTGCGAGATAAAAATTGAGAGAGGTTATTGTAGAGGAGCCCAATGCAATCTCATAGGCTTAGACATAGAGTTTGTAAGAGTCACAGTTTTTGAGTAATAACCCATCAAAGATTGCAACCATTTTGCACTTTGGACCCTTAAGGGATCGAGCTGGTTGAATGTAGCTCAGAGTGATTTGACATGTTTGGGTGTGAAATAGGACCATTCCTAGCTTAAACATACCCATCCGGATGTGTTGGAATAGTTCATTTGGTCACATGAGTTGCAGAATAAAATTTGCACCACTTTGCAACTTTACACTACTTGTATTTGACACATTTTCCATCAAGTGAAAAATGAACACTACGGGAAAATGACTCTAAGATAACAAAAATCAAGAGAGGTTATTGTAGAGAGGCCCAAAAAAATCCCGTAGGTTCATATGGAGAGTTCTTCAGCATCACATTTTATGAGTAATAGCCCGTCAAAGATTGTTGCCCTTTTGCACTTTGGACCCTTAAGAGATTGAGTTGGTTGAATGTAGCTCAGAGAAATTCGGTGTGTTTGGGTGGAAAAGAGGACCATTCCTAGTGTAAATGTACCCATACAAACGTGTTGGAACAGTTCGTTTGGTCACATGAGTTGCAGAACAAAAGTTGCACCACTTTGAAACTTTACACTGCTTGCATTTGACACTTTTTCCATCAAGTGAAAACTAGACACCATGGGAAAATGACTCTGAGATAACAAAATATGAGAGAGGTTACTATAGAGGGGCCTAACGTGATCGCGTAGGCTCATACAAAGAGTTTGTAAGCATCACAGTTTCTGAGTAATATCCCATCAAAGATTGCTGTCCTTTTGCATTTTGGACCCTTAAGGGATAAAGTCGGTTGAATGTAGCTCAGAGTGATTTAGCATGTTTGGGTGTGAAAGAGGACCATGCCTAGCGTAAATGTACCCATGAGGACATGTTGGAATAGTGTTATCACAAGTTGTAGAATGAAAGTTGCACCACTTTGCAACTTTACACTGCTTGCATTTGACATGTTTTCCATCAAGTGAAAACTGGACACCACAAGAAGAGGACTCCGAGATAAAAAAAACTAAGAGAGATTATTGTAGAGGAGCCCAATGCGATCCTATATGCTCAGACAAAGAGTTCATAAGCATCACATTTTTTGAGTAATAGCTCATCAAAGATTGCATCCATTTTACACTTTGGACCCTTAAGGGATCGAGCCGGTTGAACGTAACTCAGAGTGATTCAACATGTTTGGGTGTGAAAGAGGACCATTCCTAGCTTAAATGTACCCATCTAGACGTGTTGGAATAGTTTGTTTGGTCACACGAGTTGCAGAACGAAAGTTGCACTACTTTGCAACTTTACACTACTTGCATTTGACACTTTTTCTATCAAGTGAAAATTGAACACCATGAGAAAATGACTCTGAGATAACAAAAAATGAGAGAGGTTATTGTAGAGAGGCCCAACACAATCTCGTAGGCTTAGACAAAGAGTTCTTAAGCATCATGGTTTTTGAGTAATAGCCCGGGAAAGATTGTTTCCCTTTTGCAGTTTGGACCCTTAAGGGATCAGGTCGATTGAACGTAGCTCAGAGTGATTTAGCGTGTTTGGGTGCAAAAGAGGACCATTCCTAGTGTAAACGTACCCATACTATGTGTTGGAAAAGTTTGTTTGGTCACATGAGTTGCGAACAAAATTTGCACCACTTTGCAACTTTACACTGCTTGCATTTGACACTTTTTCCATAGAGTGAAAACTAGACACCATAGAAAAATGACTTTGAGATAACAAAACCGAGAGAGGTTATTATAGAGGGGTCCAACACAATCTTGTAGGATTAGATGAAGAGTTTTTAAGCATCATGGTTTTTGAGTAATAGCCCGTCAAAGATTGCTGCTCTTTTGCACTTTGGACCCTTAAGGGATCAGGCCGGTTGAACGTAGCTCAGAGAGATTTAACGTGTTTGGATGACAAAGAGGATCATTCCTAGCATAAAAATACCCATTCAGATGCATTGGAATAGTCCATTTGGTCACACAAGTTGCAGAACGAAAGTTGCATCACTTTGCAACTTTACACTACTTGCATTTGACACTTTTTCCATCATGTTAAAATTGGACACCATGGGAAAATGACTCCGAGATAAGAAAAAATAAGAGAGGTTATTATATAGGGGCCTAACATGATCTCGTAGGCTCAGACAAAGAGTTTGTAAGCATCATAGTTTCCGAGTAATAGCCTGTCAAAGATTACTGCCCTTTTGCACTTTGGACCCTTAAGGGATCGAGTCGGTTGAATGTAGGTCGGAGTGATTCAACGTGTTTGGGTGAAAAATATGACCATTCCTAGTGTAAACGTACCCATATAGATGTGTTGGAATAGTCCGTTTGGTCATACGAGTTGCAGAACGAAAGTTGCACCACTTTGCAACTTTACACTGCTTGCATTTGACACTTTTTCCATCAAGTGAAAACTGGACACCACGGAAAATTGACTCCGAGCTAACAAAAATTGAGAGAGGTTATTGTAGAGGGGCCCGACACGATCCGATAGGGTTAGATGAAGAGTTCATAAGCATCATGGTTTTTGAGTAATAGCCCGTCAAATATTTCTTCCCTTTTGCACTTTGGACCCTTAATGGATCGAGCCGATTGAACATAGCTCAAAGTGATTTGGAATGTTTGGGTGTGAAAGAGAACAATTCCTAGCGTAAACGTACCCATCCAAAAATGTTGGAACAATCCATTTGGTTACATGAGTTGCAGAATGAAAGTTGCACCACTTTGCAACTTTACACTGCTTGTATTTGACACTTTTTCCATGAAGTGAAAACTGGACACCACGGGAAAAGGACTCTGAGATAACAAAAACTAAGAGAGGTTATTGTAGAGGGGCCCAATGTAATCTTGTAGGCTCATATGAAGAGTTTTTAAGCATCATGATTTCTTAGTAATAGCCCGTCAAAGATTGCTGCCCTTTTGCACTTTGGACCCTTAAGGGATCGAGCCGGTTGAATGTAGCTCAGAGTGATTCAACATGTTTGGGTGAGAAAGAAGACCATGCCTAGCATAAATGTACCCATCCAAATGTGTTGGAATAGTCTGTTTGGTCACATGAGTTGCAGAACAAAAGTTGCACCACTTTGCAACTTTACACTACTTGTAATTGACACTTTTTCCATCAAGTCAAAATTGGAGACCACAGAAAAATGACTCCGAGATAACAAAAATCAAGAGAGTTATTGTAGAGGTAACATATGTGATCCCGATGCCTTAGATGAAATGATCGTAGCTAACACGGTATCTAGGTAACAAGCTGTCAAAGATTGCTGCCCTTTTGCAATTTGGACTGTTAAGGGATTACATTGCATGAATTACAAATGTTTGAGGGCAGCAATAAATTTCAAAATTTGAGTAAATATCATTACAAATGTTTATTTGAATATACTATATGCTATATTAATATCGATATATAATCATTAAGTTGATTTGTTTTAATAAATTAAGTTTTTATAATAAGTTAGTCAATTGGTGCTAGTTATAATAGGGAGAGAATAAAAGAAGAAAAAGAATAATTAGTAACCATCAATGGTTATTAAACTCAATATATTAATAATATGATGTTTACAATACAATGAGATTTATTTGGCTGCCCTAATTCTTTTGTTTGTGCTACAATTGCCTAATATGCTTCATACACTATTCTGAAACCCAAGTGCTTGTACTTGTAGGAACAATGCCTTAGGTACTCCGTTCTCACAGATCTTTTACAATGTCATTCATAAATTCAAGATTCTCTTATAATGTATACATAATAGGTGCTCATGATGAGGTTAACTTCAAATTAATAACTTGAGATTCCCCCACTAAGCTTCACATGCTCTTTTATAATGGCTTCAAATCATAATTGAGATTTTTCAAGATCATCAAAATAAGGATGTTGCATTGCTTTTTTGGCTGAGATTCTCTTGGATGGCTCATAAATCAAAATTTTTTGCAAGGAGACACCAATCAATTTTTTAGTAGTTTACTACAAATAGGCAAAGTAAAAGAAGAAAAATACAGAGCATACAAAATGGAAATGAAATGAAAATAGATGGAAGACACTTACAGAACACAAATCCACACCATTTGGTTCGAAGTTGGGAACAACAAGGCTTAAATATTGATGCTTCCATTGAGGATAGGCATGCCAATCTCTCAAATTAGTCACTCCTAGCCATACATATGCACTGGGAGTTCTAAGATACCTATTGCACACAACAACCTCTCATGAATAGAACATGAATTAAATGTAACCAAAATATTACTTTCCAACCTTTTGGAAACTTGTAACCTATTATAAAAATGACACAATTTAATCTTCCACTTAGTTTACTAATCTATTGAGAATATCCGACATCATTTTTTTTGCATATTTTTGAGAGAAAATAAAATACCATTGAACTCTATATCCTTTGCCACAGTTCTAAACATAAAGTGTGTTGCATTTGCAAGTCTAATAACTTCATATCACCTACATACATGATATAAACATTAGATGATAGCATTGGCATCATATAAATTAATGTGCATACTTACAAATTAATCGAACAAACCATCCGAGTCTTCTCTACTCTTTATTGTGTCAAGTATTGCTTCATGGTCAAACTCATGGACCTTCCAAAAGGTCTTGTTCAAAGGTCTACCCCCATATTTGGTCAAATGAACATTGGATTCCACAACAAGGTTCGAGTAATAAAGAATCCTTTGATGTGTGTCAAAGTCCTGAAACAACCAATATTTAACACTCTTATGTGGGTACCTTCTAAGCCACGTTCCAGTAAAAACAACTAAGCTTGTAGGGTATTCAATGTTTTCTCCATCTATAACTAGGGCCTCCAATTTCTTTTTGGCCTCAACACAATGACACAAGTAATAGTCCATTCCCTCTTCATTGTCTTCATTTGCAATAACTGCACAAACATGCCCTCCATTGATATGTGCAACAAATCTCTTGAAATTAGTCAACATTACAAATACACTACAAAGTAAGATAATGATAGGAATTTTAATAACTAAGCAAGTAGATATATTACCTAGTTGAACTAGATATGATATGTGGTCAAATTCAACCGATGAATCCATCTGTGTTAGTTCCAATTTTTTCAGAGGGTGATATGTGTGAAGTGGGATAAGATAACTTAACGACCATTTCTCAACCCTCTCCTTTGATTCATAATCATCCTAGGCTTGCGTTGTACATGAAGAACAAGAGCATGCCATCTTTCATGTATTGATACTCCATGAACCTGCATCTGAGCTAAGGAAAGAGGTAGTCACCGATTCTTGCATAGTGTACAACAACCCCATATAAAATGTTATATCATCCATCAAACAAAAAACATATGAACTAAGACGAGTTTGCATTACTAAATCGAATCGGCTATTAAGACCACTGATACCATTGATTTTCACATATGTATACCGCATTGTCTTTTATACTTAACCTTTGCTAATGCTCTCACACATGATCTAACACCATCATGTTCCCCTTCCACATGCTTGGCCTAAAAAAGTTCCATTGATACACGGCAATTGACTGCGGACGCAACCCCATTACCAACTAGAACATGTGCTTAGTTCTGAACTATGCTAAATACAATTATCCAACAGAGCGATATATATCGACTACAGGCGCGCCCCTTGGACAATTCTCATTTCAGAACATTTGAAGTAAACCTTGCACAAACTCGAGACATATCATCACTAATATGTAAAAGTGATACTCCCTCAATACCTTCGTTTGGTCCTTTGTACTATCAACTGCATGAATGAATGCTACGTGCATAAATATTGAAACCTATGTGGAGTTGTAATATTGTGACTGCACCTCACACTGTGGCTATAGAGTGTAGTTCTCTGCAAAGTCGACCATTGAAGCTATGCTACCAATTAGGAAGGTTTCCTTGCATAGCTTGAACTATGTGTCCAACCGTTGACTCTATATATGGGTATGCCTTGCATACTCATACACTATATTGTCACAAAACATGGAAATAAAATGATACACCATACGCTGCAAGCCACCGCAACACTGACATGAACCATCCAATCATAGTTTCTTGTAGAACATCTGGCCATCCTCTATTTCACATAAATTTTTTGATAAGAAATATTTTGAAGATGTTGGTGAGGCTTGTATGCCACAATCCTACAAAACATCATTAGTATGCAAATCTAAACATATAGAACGATAAACACTGCAATGTCTAGAACATGTAGTCTACTACAACAACAAGTAGTGTGTGTGGTGGATTTGTATTCCTGAGAGGCAAAAGGTTTTAATCAGTTTTCAAAAGACTTTTAGTACCACTTGAGGATAACTCAAGGAAATTAAAAAAATAGGGAGTTTGTTGTATCCAAATGCTTTGGATGGCCCAAGGCCCGGACTCTCACCATCTCTCCTCTTCTTACCACATCCCTTTGATTTTAGAGATGGCTTTTGTAAGTTCTTCCAATACCTTTCAATTATTGTTCTCATGTTTGTAACAACTTTTTATCTTTCGTAGGTCTCCAGAGAATTCCATAATTCATTTTGAATTGGTGCCCTCAATTTTGCCTCCTTTGAAATTGGCTCTTTGATAAAGTTTTTCTATTAATTCTCAATTGTTCACTCATCTTTCTAATGAGACAAGATATCTTTATTTAACTACTTATCAAAGTCGATGTAATGACACGTCGGGTGACATTACTATCCTTTGAGCGTGAGTTCTTACCCACAATCTCATAAGCATCCATTAGATTATTCACAATAGTTTTTTCACTTGAAGCATTCGATATTCTCAACCCAAGAGTGTTCATGATGTTTCTATACTTTATACCCCGCATCATTTCAACAAATAGTTGACATCTTGCGGTCTCATTTATCCTTTCAAAGAACAATTTCTAAATCTTATCAGCATATCTTCTATAAGTGTGTGTTGGAATCTTACCTTCCATTTATTGCAAAACATCCTCATCAATATTAATCAAATACTTTGGATTTCTACACAAAATTCTAGGTGGTGTTCTCCTAGGTACATACATATCAACATTTAGAATTTCATCAATATTTAAGTGAGGTGGGCTAGATTGTGTACCTTTGATCGAGGGTTGAATATATGGCATGCCTTGAGGTTCACATGGGGATGATGGCGTACCTTCTTCAAATCCGAGTGATGATGTACTATCAAATTGAGGTGTGGTGGATGGTGTCCCTTCATATTCACTTGTGGTAGATTGTGTCCTTCCATATTCACTTGCGGTAGATGGTGTCCCTCCATATTCACTTGTGGTATATGTTTTCCCTCCATATTCTCTTGTGCTTAATGGTGTCCCTTCCTCATCACTTGCAATAGAGGGTGTGTCTCCAACTATGGTATCCAATTCTATCTTAGCACGATGCTTTCGAATTAGTGCCCTTTGTGCCACCAATTCCTTTTCTCTTTTTGATGGTTGAGGTTCCTCTTCAATTGGCTTGTTTTCATTACTCATATCCAATTTATTCTTCTCACAATATGTCCTCATCCATTCTCTATGTTTTGCTTTATTGGTTTCATACTCTTCGTCTGTTGGTTTATTCCTTGTTCGTTTCCTTGACATGGCATATAATTTTACCTGTAGCATGGTAATGAGAAAAATATTAGTTCTTAAAAAATGAATCCATACAAATAAATGAAATATATGCCATTCAAGGCTTCATACAAAATACTTACAATCATCTTGTAGAAGAGTATTTTTAGCATAGAAAAAGGTCACATGAATTTTTCTGATGGAATGCCTTAAACAAATGTGGTAATGTGGCATGCTATGATTGCAAGATACACTCAAAATGGAAGCATGAACAAGGCATGTGAATTTTTTGACAATAATGTTTTCGTAGACATGTATGCAAAATGTGGTAGCTTTGACAAGCTAGTGAGGTCACTAGCTTGCCAATGTGGTAGGGTTGACAAGGTAGGGGCAGCGTATGCCTCATAGAAATGGGGTCTCACAGTGATGTACATCAAGGGAAATGTATGCCTCATAGAAATGGGGTCTCATGGTGATGTACATCACTATGAGACCCCATTTCTATGAGTCATACGCTGCCCCTACCTTGAAAACCCTACCGCATTGGCAAGCTAGTGAGCTCACTAGCTTGTCAATGCTACCACATTTTGCATACATTTCTATGAAAACATTATTGTAAAACAATTCAAATGCCTTGTCCATGCTTCTATTTTGAGCCTATCTTACAATCATGGCATGCCACATTACCACACTTTTTTAAGG